>CAUYON010168412.1:0-45894 GCA_963573935.1 Arctocebus calabarensis
GGCGGGCACCTGTAGTCCCAGGTACTTGGGAGGCGGAGGCAAGAGACTTGCTTGAGCCCAGGAATTGGAGGTTGCTGTGAGCTGTGATGCCACAGCACTCTATCCAGGGTGACAGCTTGAGGCTCTGTCTCAAAAAAAAAATATATATATATATGTATATATATATACACACACAAATGTATATATACATATATATATTTTTATGTATATACATGTGTGTGTGTGTGTGTGTGTGTATATATATATATGTATGTATAGTCTAAGAAATCATTTGGTCCAGCCTATATTTCTTTTCACCCTGTATTTTTTTTTTTTCCGAGAGAAAGTCTCGCTTTGTTCCCATTATACAATGCTGTGACATCATAGCTCACAGCAACCTCAGACTCTTGGGCTCAAGTAATTCTATTGCCTCCCAGAGTAGCTGGGACTACAGGCACCCACCACAATGCCCAATTATTTTTAAAGACGGGGTCTTGCTCTTGCTCAGACTAGTCTTGAACCTGTGAGCTCAGGCAGTCCATCCACCTTGGCCTCCCAGAGTGCTAGGATTATAGGCGTGAGCTACTCTGCCCAGCCTTGGCCTATATTTTTTTAATAGAAACAGTCTCATTTATCACCCTCAGTAGAGTGCCTTGGTGACACACAGCTCACAGCACCCTCCAACTCCCGGGCTTAGGTGATTCTCTTGCCTCAGCCTCCCAAGTAGCCGGGACTACAGGTGCCCACCACAGCGCCCGGCTATTTTTCTGTTTTTGCACTTCGGCTGAGGCCGGGTTTGAACCCACCACATTCTGTATATGGGGCCGGCGCCCAACTCGATGAGCAGGCATTGCCCCTTAGTATTTTTAGCATTATTCATAAACAAAGATTCTGTAACCTTTTTTTTTTTTTTTGCAGTTTTTGGCGGGGGCTGGATTCGAACCCGCCACCTCTGGCATATGGGGCTGGCACCCTACTCTTTTGAGCCACAGGCATCGCCCAACTTCTTTTCTTTCTTTTTTTCTTTTCTGAAACAGAGCCTCAAGCTGTCACCCTGGATAGAGTGCATTGGCATCACAGGTCACAGCAACCTCCAATTCTTGGGCTCAAGTGAGTCTCCTGCCTCCGCCTCCCAAGTAGCTGGGACTACAGGCGCCCACCACAATGCCCGGCCATTTTTTGGTTGCAGCTGTCATTGTTGTTTGGTGGGCCCAGGCTGGATTTGAACCCACCAGCTCAGGTATACATGGCTGGCACCTTAGCCGCTTGAGCCATAGGCACCGAGCCCTTTTTTTCTTTTCTTTCTTTCTTTTTTTTTTTTTTTTGATGTCTTGCTCTTTTGCCCAGACTGGAGTGCCATAACTATTCACAAATGCAGTCATCACACACTGAAGCCCCAGTATCTTTACCTCAAGCAGTCCTTCTTCCTCAGCCTCCCTAGTGAATGTGATTACAGCCATGTACCACCACACCCAACTTTTGTAACTTTTTTTTTTTCCTGACTATCGTGATCATATTATTCATGGAATTTAATGGAATATCTGGCATGGAAGGAACTTTGAGCTCTTGAAGCCTTACCTGTCAGAGACAAAGTTGAAGTCCACAGAGAATGGAGATAACTATTCCAATGTTACACGGTGACTCAGGCAGGAGTGGCACCCTGAACTCTTAAACCCTAAGCTAGTTTACATGACTTGTCAAGGGCCACCACCCACAGGTGGAGAAGAAAGATTCTCCCCACTTCTCTCTTTTTTTCCCCCCCTTTTAATTTACTTTTCATTAGTTTGAATCCTTGAAGGGTATAGCATCATACAGATTCTGTGTCCAGCAGCCTTAGTGGTAACTTTGCATTGGAATTTGATACAAGCCATGCCACTGTTGCCATGGAACCGAGTTACCTTTCCGATTTTGCTCTGGTTTTGTTTTTTGTTTGGTCTGTTGCCAGAAGTAACTGTGGTCTTCTTTGCTTTGTGTAAATAAGCACATCTCTTGCCCAAACATTATTCAGTTTCTTCTCAGGCATAAACACCTTCAGTTCTAAGAGCTGTGTATTCTTTGTGATTCTGTCAGGGTGGCAGTCTGCTCTCAATTCTTGGTGTGCTCTTGGCCAAAGAATGATCAGATATATGAAGTGTCAAGTCCAGCCTCTTGGGTTTTAGTATATTTACAAAGTTGTGCAATCATTACTGCTATTTAATTGCAGAACCTTGTCATTACCTCAAAAAGAAGTTCTATACTCAGCCATCAATAGTCATTCCTGCCGGGTATGGTGGCTCACACCTATAATCCTAGTACTATAGGAGGCCAAAGTGGGAGGACCCCTTGAGGTCGGGAGTTTGAGACCAGCCTGAGCAGGAGTACAGCCCTGTCTTTACTAAAACAGAAAAATCAGCCAGATGTGGCATAGGCCTATAGTCCCACCTATTCAGGAGGCTGAGACAGGAAGATCACTTGAGCCCATGAGTTTGAGGTTACTGTGAGCTAGGCACATACCATGGAACTCTAGTCTGGGCAACAGAGTGAGACTCTGTCTCAAAAAGAAAATAGTCACTCCCCATTTCCCTTCCTGCCTCCACTAGGTACCCACTAATCTATTTTCTGTCTCTATGACTTTGCCCATTCTGGACATTTAATGGAATCATGCAGTAATGGCCTTAAGATTCATCCATATTGTAGTATATATGAATACTTCATTCTCATATATGGAATGTAGAAATACTCCATTATATATATATATATATATATATATATATATTTTTTTTTTTTAGACAGAGAGCCTCAAGCTGTCACCCTGGGTGGAGTGCTGTGGCATCACACAGCTCACAGCAACCTCCAACTCCTGGGCTAAGTGATTCTCTTGCCTCACCCTCCCAAGTAGCTGGGACTACAGGTGCCCGCCACAACGCCCGGCTATTTTTGGCCTGCAGTTCATCCGGGGCTGGGTTTGAACCCCCCACCTTCTGTATATGGGGCCAGTGACCTACCCATTGAGCCAGAGGTGCCTCCCTGGTTTTTTTTTGTTGTTTTTTTTTTTGAGATGGAGCCTCAAGCTGTCACCCTGGAGAGAGTGCTATGTCATCACAGCTCACAGCAACCTCCAATTCCTGGGCTCAAGCGGGTTTCCTGCCTCCGCCTCCCAAGTAGCTGGGACTACAGGCACCCACCACAATGCCCAGCCATTTTTTGGTTGCAGCCGTCATTGTTGTTTGGCGGGCCCGGGCTGGATTCGAACCCGCCAGCTCAGGTGTACATGGCTGGCGCCTTGGCCCGTTGAGCCACAGGCGCCGAGCGCTTCATTATTTTTTAATTTTTAGAGGTGTGTACAGTATATGGTCAATGCTAAGATGTGTCATTGGTATCATTAAGTAGGTTTATTACAGAGTGGACAGTTAAGGCTTAAATAAACTGAGAATTGCAGAAATGTCAGCCTTTTAAAATTCGTCCTACATTCATATTGAACACTGAGCAAAGCTATATTGTAGCCTTAGGGCAATGGTTCTCAACCTGTGGGTCACGACCCCTTTTAACAATGAAAATACATTGTGGCATTAGGAAGATTGAGAACCACTGCCTTAGGGGATAATGGCAAGTAAAAATAAAAATATTGCTTGTCTTTGAGGAGCTGTTCCTTAATGAAAGAGATAAATTTTAAATAATCACAGAGATATAGCTATGACAAGACCTACGGAGTGCTATGATAAGCTGATTTATCGTCCTATGGGTAAATTTCTTTAAGGGAATGATACTTGAGAGTTAAGGAGAGATTATGAGTTAATTAAGTGAAGAGGTAGAGTGAGGACTATTCATTCTGTGCAGATGGCTCAGCCTGTGAGAACTTGGGATACATGTGAGTATGACTGGAATAGAGTGGAGAGGAGGTTTGGTTGGGCATGAGGTTGGAGAACGGTGTTATGGTCACAGAGAAGCATTTTATTGTTTTCCTGAATGCCAAAGGGAAGCCGTCAGATGGTTTGTTGGGTAAGGTAGAAATCTTGATTAGAGTTGTTGCCTTTCAATATCAGTTTTGGCAGAAATGAAGAATGCATGGAGGGAGATAAGAAAGGACATGGGTGGACAAATTAGGAGGTTGCTGTAGCAGTCCAAGTTGCTGATGATCACTTAAGCTGGTTTGTGGTAATGGACAGAGAGGAAAACTTTGAGGAATATTGGGGAGTTAAAATTGTAGGAATTTTAATTGTAGGAATTGCAAAGAATGAGGAGGAAATGACCATGTTCTCTGATGTAGTCTAACTAGGTTACTGTGCAGAAATCCATTTATTTTTTGTCCACGGTGACTGCCTCCCTTTTCCCTGCGTGGGGGTAGCCTTGATAGCCAGAAGGTTATCAGAGATTTTCTAGGATGATAGAGTTTACATTTGAATTGGTTGTTGTGTCCAAATGATAGTTTCATTTGTAATAATGATCCTCCTCATTAATTGTAACATCTTTTGGAACATTTCAGTGCCGTCATAGAGCATACCAATCGTGTTATCTTTCTAGAAGATGATGATGTTGCAGCAGTTGTGGATGGCCGTCTTTCTATCCATCGAATTAAACGAACTGCAGGAGATCACCCTGGACGAGCTGTGCAAACACTCCAGATGGAACTGCAGCAGATCATGAAGGGTGAGAGTTTTTTTAATGTTATACCTTTGGTGTCCTTACTGGAAAGCAGACATTCCACTGGCCTAGCTTCTGAATCTAATAGTAATGCTGAGTGGAATCTTCTACATGACTAGTGAAGGGACAACCCAAGGAAAAGTGATCAGTTTTCAGAAAAATTATCTGTTGGTCCTACAGTAGTTCTTCAAACTATTAAGAATTCATAGTTGATGGGCAGCACCTGTGGCTCAAGGGGTAGGGCCTGGCCCCATATGCCAGACGTAGCGGGTTCAAACCCAGCCCTGGCCAAAAACTGCAAAAAAAAAAAAAAAAGAATTCATGGTTGGGCTCGGTTCCTGTAGCTCAGCGGTTAGGTCGCCAGCCACATACTCTGGAGCTGGCAGGTTCTAACCCAGCCTGGGCCTGCCAAACAACAATGACAACTACAACCAAAAAAAATAGCTGGCTGTTATGGCAGGTGCCTATAGTCCCAGCCACTCAGAAGGCTGAAGCAAGAGATTCGTTTAAGCCCAAGAGTTTGAGGTTGCTGTGAGCTGTGACGCCATGGCATTCTACCAAGGGTGACATAATGATACTCTGTCTGGAAAAAAAAAAAAACAAAAGGAATTAATGATGGTTGTTTCTAACTTTATAAAATGATTGAAGCTAAGAGCACAGTAGCCCTTGCCTATAATTCAGCATTTTGAGAGGCTGAGGATAGGGATAATACTTGAGGCTAGGAATTTAAGATCAGCCTGGGCAACATAGCAAGACTCCATTTCTGTAAAAAACAGGGAAAAAAATTTTGGGAAGCTGAGGCAGGAGATTACTTGAGTTCAGGGTTGCAGTGAACTATGATCGTGTCAATGTACTCCAACCTAGGGGGACAAAGTGGGACATTCTAAGATAAATAGGAATAATTTAAAAATAAAAGCGATGGATTATTTAAATAACACTTGATAATATTTTATCAATACTTTATAAACACAAATATAGTTTGTATTCTGCTTCTTATTCTCTGTACTTTAGTTTTCTTATATAAAATGGGTAATAGAAGCTACGTTATTAAGGTTATTTTGAACAGTGCCTGACACATGTAGCCTTACGTAGTGTTTGCTTCTATTAACTATTATGATGATTATTATTTTGACTTTCCTCCTGTCTTTTTTTTGAGATAGAATCTTACTCTGTTGCCCAGGATAGAGTGCTGTGGCATCATACCTTACAGCAATCTCAAACTCTGGGGCTTAAGCAATCCTCTTGCCTCAGACTCTTGAGTAGCTAGGACTATAGGTATGCACCATTATGCCTGGCTGGTTTTTCTATTTTTAGTAGAGACAGGGTTGCGTTCCTGCTCAGGCTGCTCTCAAACTCCTGAGCTCAGGCAATCCTCCCGCGTTGGCCTCCCAGAGGCCTGAGTCACTGTGCCCAGCCTATTTTCCTCCTTTCTGATCAGGTTGTGGTAGGAATAACAGCTAACATTTAAGGCATAGCTACCATATGTCAAAATTCCTTTCTATGTTAATCCATACCATGAAATAGCTGCTATTCTTATTTTACAGATTAAGGAATTTCCTTGTCTTAAATAGTAAAGGTAGAACTGTGATTTGAACCTAGGTATGACTCTAAAACTTAATGCTTGCCTCATTCTCATTTTTTTTCTTGCTCTAACTGACATTTTAGGCATGAAGTTAATAAAATGATTTTTTTCTTACACAAACATTATGTTAAAAAAGGAGACTTTTACTTGTCTACCAATTTCTGTTCTTTTTGGTTTGTTAAATTTTTTTGTAATTATATGATTTCTATTACTATAGGCAACTTCAGTTCATTTATGCAGAAGGAAATTTTTGAGCAACCAGAGTCTGTTGTGAACACAATGAGAGGAAGAGTCAACTTTGATGACTATACTGGTAATTGTATATGCATTATTTTATTATTTCAAAGTTTCTTGTGGCAGATGCCTTTAACAACTTGACAGTTTCATTGTCCTTTATATCCTTGTGGAATAACAATGTCTGCCAGCCATCAGTGGAGCCCGGCTATCTTTTAAAGGTCCTTTCATGTATGATTCCACTTATATGAGGTGTCTAGAATAGTCAAATTCATAGAGACAGAAGTTAGATGAATGGTTACTAGGGGCGGAAAGTAGAAGAATCTCATCGTCAGAAGAATGTTGCCATCATCCAGGGAATGGTATTGGTTTAGAGTGACAGCATCAGAGATGTTTTTGAAGGTGGATATGGAGAAAAAGGAGTAGTCAAGGATGATGCTGACGTTTTGACTAGGGCAGTTTGAAGAATATTATGGCATTTTCTGAGATGGCAAAGCTGAGAGGAAAGTAGGTTTATATTGTAGACAGAGCACTGTTTGAGGAATTGGAGGGGGAAATTCATAATCGACATAATTTTTTTCCAGGCAGGTTTATTGAGATATTAAATTCACTAGACTTAAATGTATAATTCTGAGTTTTCAGACTTAGACAACAGTTGTAATCCTGACCTTCACAAAGTCAAGATGTAGACTAGTTCCATCACTCCAGAAATTCCCTCATGCCCCTTTGTCACCCCTACCTCCACTGATCTGTTGTCTGTTTCTGTAGCTTTGCCTGCAAGATAACTTTTGATCTATAGAGAATAATGTAAAAATGACCAAAGTGGAATGAGGTGAATACTGTAATCATGTATGCATGTAGTAGGATGAGTTAGATTAGTTACAGGTTCACAGGGGCTAATTAAGTTGTGGTCTGTTTAATTTACTTTTCAAAATTATGGAGAACTATGCTTCCTCAGAGGAATATGAATTCTTTAAAACAGTAAACTTATTTCTCATATTGGCAGTGTACAATCATAAATATTGATTGCTTATTTCATATGATTCTTTCCTAAATGATTATGTACATAAACTTTTATTTCAGTGAATTTGGGTGGTTTGAAGGATCACATTAAGGAAATCCAGAGGTGTCGACGTTTGATTCTCATTGCTTGTGGCACAAGCTACCATGCTGGTGTAGCAGTAAGTGGCTTCCTAAAATTTTAATTGTGTTGGATATTAAGGGATATCTGCAGACCGATACAACCTCTGTTAACATACTGTGTAGAACTAACTTTTAAAATGTGTTTTTTTCATCTTTGCAATGACGAAAATTAAGAAAGTAGGAGGGGAAATTTTAATAGGTACTTGGAATTATTTATTAAGATAAGATCTGCTATCGAGGGTTTTGGATGTAAAAGGAGACGACCTGTAAGTAACGCCATGAAAGGCCAAGAGGCGGGGGAGATTTCATACCATCCTAGACTTATAGCCTAGGGAGCATCGCTGGGTATAACAGCAGTCAGTGAGTTTTGCTTAGCATTGTTTACTTGCCTCAGACAAGTGGCCAATAAAATCAAACAGGATTTTATTTTGTAGGGACATTTTGGCAAAGAAAGGAAGTCTACTTTTTGTCAGACTTTGTTTTTTAAATTGTTATTTTGGAGGCTGAAATTCTGTATTAAAGATGTGTATTGGTTTTCAGTGCAGAAGTATAGGAATATTAGTCTTTTACTCTTAATAAATCAGATGCACATGTAGTTTCCTTATATGACAGATTATGTGCTACTATGTAACTTGTAAGTAAAGTGCAATAGACCTTTGCATTCAGTTTATGCTTTTTAGGTTGATTGCCAAAATTCACGACATAGTAATTTTTTATTTGCTGGAGCATAAATATTTATTGGGAGCTACTCAGTGAGTGCAATTATCTGGTCACTAGCCCTTGCATATCAACAAGCTTTGCTCTTCTCTAAAGCCATTTGCTTCATCTCCTGCTCCGCCTGCTTTCTCTCTCCTCACTCCCCTTATTCACCTAAGAAATGACATGGTCCTAAACGGAAAGTCTCTGCAGCATTGAAAGGGAGAATCCTAAAGCAGTCATTGTTTTAAGCATGGAAATAAGAATGATAGGGCTGGGTGCAGAGGCTCATGCCTGTAATACCACTACTTGGGAGGCCTAGGCTGGTGGATTGCCTTAGCTTACAGGTTCAAGACCAGCCTGAGCCAGAGCAATACCTCATCTCTAAAAATAGCCAGCTGTTATGGCAGGTGCTTGTAGTCCAGCTACTTGGGAGGCTGAGGCAAGAGAACCACTTAAGCCCAGGAGTTTGAAGTTGCTGTGAGCTGTGACTCCATGGCACTCTACCAAGAGTGACAAAGTGAGACTTTGTCTCTAAAAAAAAAAAGAATTAAAAACATTAATGTGAATTAAAGACATTAACATAAATTAAGGAAGGGCTAATATAGTGGTGGTTTAGATTAATGAATGGGCCTTGTTTTCAGAAAGAAATTTGTTTAAGTGCTTCATCTAAAGCTGAATTTTGAGACAGAAATTATATGTTAGAATCCTCTAATTCTGAAATATGAGATTATATAAAGCTTTTTTATTGTTGTATGTGTATGCTAAGACTTTAGTTATAAACATAAGAAATCCCCTCTGTGATTTACAATACAAAATACACCATTTAGTCCATTAATTCTATGGGGTGTTTTATTTTTTTTTTGCATTTTTGGTGCCAAATATATAATATATAACACATTTGCATGCTTTTCTTATCCTCTGAATCCTGAAAAATAACCGACTACACTATAACTACTCTAAGTATAGTGTGCTTTACATGCTTTTTAAAATTTTTGTCTAAGTTTCATAGTGGCATATAATGGAATTTCTAGCATTTTCTATTATCTTATGATAAAAATATGTCATTCTGTTTATTTATAAAGAATTGCTTCCACTGAAAGAAGAAACTATTGCACAAATACATCCTGAGATTACTTTTGGGGGGTAGATTATTTTTAAATATCTGCCAAGTTGCCAGATTTGTATTGTTCTCTTGTTATTTTGAAGAATGTAATTCCAGTGTAACATTGTAAACTGTCTTAAAAAGTTTGATTTATGTTTTTTTGAGGGAAAACATTTAGCATTTTAATATCAATAACTTACATATAATTAGTAAATAATTGTAATAGTAAATAATTAGTAATAATATGTATTATTACCTCAATGGAAAAGGATAATTAAAAATAGAAGCATTTTTATCTTCAGAGACTTTTTATACATGGTGTTATAACATTGTTAAAACAAATAGAACAAAACAATTCTTTTTAAATATGTCGGCAAGCAAAAGTTAAAGGGCTGTCAAGTAAGGGCACCAGTTTTTGTTGCTGGAAAGGGGATAAGAACAAGATGAGACAGGCAGGGCCACTTGCCTAAAGATGCCGGTGAAATGCTGTTGGGGTAGGTGATCTCCAGAGTTAATGGTAAAGCAACACTAAATGCATGCATTGGTCAGGCCTAAAGATTTTGCTGCCCCAAAGTTTATTTTTCTGTTGTTTAAATTTTTTTGGATGTGTAGATGAATAAGAATGGAAATTTAGGCTTGGCGCCTGTGGCTAAACGGGCTAAGGCGCCAGCCACGTACACCTGAGCTGGCGGGTTCAAATCCAGCCCGGGCCTGCCAAACAACAATGACGGCTGCAACCAAAAAAATGGCCGGGCGCTGTGGCGGGTGCCTGTAGTCCCAGCTACTTGGGAGGCAGAGGCAGGAGACTCGCTTGAGCCCAGGAATTGGAGGTTGCTGTGAGCTGTGATGTCAAGCACTCTATCCAGGGTGACAGCTTGAGGCTCTGTCTCAAAAATAAATAAATAAATAAATAATAATAAAAGAATGGAAATTTAGTAAAATGAATGCCCTTTGCACAGATGCACACTAACCCCCTTGGATTTCTAAAATGTATTGACTTTTTGGGTGGGAAATGGGTCTATTTATGAATACATGGCATTTTTACAGGATTTAATTTTTCACCAGGTATTTGTACATCTATTTCATTTCATTTGAAATCTTTCATTTACATGGGTATTATATAAATTTTCACTATAGAAATTAAAAATAGAAGATTTAGAGATAACATACAAGCTGACTCAGAATAGTGCTTTTTCCACTTTTCAAAATATTTTAATATGATTGTTACCTCATAAGAATGTATGCATCGATAGTTGTCTAAAGAGACATCAAAATGTTAGCAGTGCCTTTCTCTTGGGTGATAAAATTTTGATTGTTTTTACTTTATTTTTAATGCTTTAATTTGTATTTTTTATTATTTCCTAACATTGGGCATGTATCTTTTTTTTTTTTTTTTTTTTTGCAGCTTTTGGTCAGGCCTGGGTTTGAACCCGCCATCTTTGGTATATGGGGCCGGTACCCTACTCCTTTGAGCCACAGGCGCCCCCCACGCATGTATCATTTTTATGATTAGAAAAAATGAAAACTATATGTCGAGTCCAAAGAAATCCAGAGAAAGAGTAATTTGATGAAGGTTGTGTGACTGAGTCATCTTTTCTCTGCAGACACGACAAGTTCTTGAGGAGCTGACTGAGTTACCTGTGATGGTGGAGCTAGCCAGTGACTTCCTGGATAGAAACACGCCAGTCTTTCGAGATGATGTTTGCTTCTTCCTTAGTCAATCAGGTATGTTAATTTTAAAGACTTGAAGGGAAGGCGAGTTGTTTCTTTCTAATAATTTCTAGGATATCTTGGCAAAAACTGGTATTTAAAGATAAACTGGCATTTACAGATGACTTGGCTAATACAGATTTATTCTAATATTATATTATGAACACCTTTTATGATCAACTGAATTTTCAAGGGCAGTAGGAAAAGAGATCCTAAAAAGCTTACTACTGAACGTCTTATAAATTTGTTAAGTGCATGTAAAAGTGATGTTGCAAGTGTCATCGATTTGTTTTTGCATCTTACAGTGTATGCTACTGCTCTATGTGTTACTTTTATCATGCTTTTTACACAGGGGAGACAGCAGATACTCTGATGGGTCTTCGGTACTGTAAAGAGAGAGGAGCTTTAACTGTGGGAATCACAAACACAGTCGGCAGTTCTATATCAAGGGAGACAGACTGTGGAGTTCACATTAATGCTGGTCCTGAGATTGGCGTGGCCAGCACAAAGGTAAATTTTTGACTTATTACCATGATGATTATTGAATCATAGTGTTAGTGAAACAGACTAGTCTGTAGACCAATCTGTATTGTATTTTTCATTTGTTAGCAGTTACAGAACTCATACAGTAAACACTACATGATTGACTACCTCCTTAAGTTGCCCCAATTTTCACAGACCAGACATGCACCCCATGTAAGTATTAGTGCAATTGGTACAGTGGGCCTCGTTCCTTATATTGATCACCTCCGTGTGTTGACCAGTTTATTAAAGTCCCTTTAGTGTCTCTTCATGAAGGTTCCACTGTATTTTACTAATCATTGTAATTGTAATAAGACTTAAAGGTCAGTAATAGATAAAAGACTTATTATCCATCCTTAGATTTTAAAAGGAGCAAATGTATATAACATAATTCTACTTTGAAAAAGCTTTGCTGGCTATCTTCATTCACCATTTATTATCCTCCTGTCAGGTGCAGTGATATACATAGTGAGTATACATTTTCTTTTTTAAATTAAGTGTAGTTATGAATTAGGAAAGTTAAAAATTAGATTGCTTGAGCCAAGGAGTTTGAGGGTAGATGAGCTATGATGACACCACTACCCTCTGGCATGGGTAACAGAGTGAGACTGTGTCTCAAAAAAAAAAAAAAAAAAATAGAAACATACAGTTTAATTCTAATAATTTATGAAATTTTAATCTATGGTTTCTAATAAATACATCAAAATGTACTTATTGCATTTTGAAAGTTTGTAAGGAGAAGTATAACAGTATACCTTTTGTATAACATTTGGCAATTAAAAAAATATTTTTAAAATGAGTATTGTATAATATCTGCTTCCCATTAGATACCTATGGAGGTTTAAAAGTACTTTTATTTATTTATTTTTTTTTTGAGACAGAGCCTCAAGCTGTCACCCTGGATAGAGTGCTGTGGCATCACAACTCACAGCAAACTCCAATTCCTGGGCTCAAGCGAGTCTCTTGCCTCCGCCTCCCAAGTAGCTGGGACGACAGATGCCCGCCACAACGCTCGACCATTTTTTTTGATTGCAGCCGTCATTTTTGTTTGGTGGGTCTGGGCTGGATTCGAACTTGCCAGCTCAGGTGTATGTGGCTGGCACTTTAGCCCGTTGAGCCACAGGTGCCGAGCCTAAAAGTACTTTTAATTTTATTTATTTGTTTATTTTTTAAGGCTTAGTGAAGCTTGTCACAGTGGCACATATTTGTTATCCCAGCTACTTCGGAGGCTCACTTGAGTTTGAATCTAGCAAAATAGTGAGACGCCCATCTTTTTTTTTTTTTTTTATAATTTTATTAAATCATAAATGTGTACATTAGTGCAATCATGGGGCACAATGTGCTGACTTCATATACAACCTGAAATGTTTTCATCGAACTATTAACTATAGAACTATTTTTCATCGTTCTATTTCATCGAACTACAGCCTTTTTTTTTTTAAGAGACAGTCTCACTTTGTCCCCCTCGGTGGAGTGCTGTGGCATCACAGCTCACAGCAACCTCCAGCTCTTGGGCTTAGGTGATTCTCTTGTGTCAGCCTCCCAAGTACCTGGGACTACAGGTACCTGCCACAACGCCTGGTTAGTTTTTTGTTGCAGTTTGGCAGGGCTGGGTTCGAACCCGCCACCCTCGGTATATGGGGCTGGCACCCTACTCACTGAGCCACAGGTGCCGCCCAAGAGCCCATCTTTTAAAAAAATAAAGGTCTAGTGAGATTATTTGCTTTTTGAAATAGGGATATGCATCAATTTAGTAATCATAATAAAAATAGGAATTATGGAAAGTTATATAATTGCAAAAGATGTTATCCCTTCACAAGTCTGTCTTTTTTTTTTTTTTGTGACCGTCTTATTATTTCACTCTTGGTAGAGTGCTATGACATCACAGCTCACAGCAACCTCCAACTCTTTGGACTTAAGCAATTCTCTTGCCTTGGTGTCCCAAGTAGCTAAGACTACAGGTGCCCGCCCCCAACGCCTTACTTTTTGTTGCAGTTGTCATTGTTGTTTTTAGCTGGCCTGCCAGGTTCTAACCTGCCAGCCTTGATGTATGTGGCCAGCATCCTACCCACTAAGCTACAGGCACTAGTCTGTTACTTTTTATGATTTCAGATTTTCATTTCTCAGTATCTATTTTTCTGCTTTGTTGCCTACTGATTGTCTAATTAGCTGCATAGATATTGGTGGATATGAGTTTAGTTAAATGCTCATGGAAGATGATGTTGCTGTGTACATAACCACATTTGAAGTTATTTCTGTCTTGTAAAAAATCTCGTGGAGATTTTTTTTTTTTTTTTTGAGACAGTCTCACTATGTCACCCTTGGTAGAGTACGGGGGCATCATAGCTCACAGCAACCTCAAACTCTTAGGCTCAAGAAATTATCTTGCCTCAGCCTCCCAAGTAGATGGGACTACAGGCGCCTGTCACAATGCCCAGCTATATTTTTGTTGCAGTTGTCGTTGTTTAGCAGGCCTGGGCCAGGCTCAAATCTGCCAGCCTCAGTGTATGTGACTGACGCCCTTCCCACTGAGCTACAGGTGCCAAGCCTCATGGAGAAATTTTTCTGTAAAATTTGGGTTCTTTTTTTTCCCTCCACATAAGGAATTTTATCTGTTGTGCAAATAAAGGGCCATCTAGCTCCCTAGATTGTAGTTCCCATTATTAAGATTGCCTGTTTTACAACTCTAGCACCAGTTCTTCTTGGAGATTGAAAGAGCTAGAAAGGTCTGTGATTCTGAGCACTGAAAAGGGCTGCATGCCCTTTGGATACAGTTAAATCCCTGCTGTTTGAGCTATGTGGGAGCTATGGGCAAATGCTTCCTGGTTTTGGCTGAGGTCCTGCAGAGTCCCTGCAGCAGCTCATTTAGGATTGTGAGGTTGCTGTCCCTAAGAGACAGAGGCAGGGATGGGAGATAGTTCCCTTTATACTTGAGCCCCACTATCCTGCTTACTCTGATTTGGGAGCTGCCATATTTTTGTGTTGTCCCCATTCTGACCTTGGTACAGAGGGGCCAGTATTGAAAAAGCTTTGGTATCAAGGCCACCTCCGTGAACTAGAAGTGAGCCATGTGCATGGCTTGTTTGTTGGTGTCCCCCCGGCTTCTCCTAGTCGAGCTTCTTGGCATAGCCCCTCGTCCTTACAGGCCCATGATGCCTTGCTGTGTTTGTGCTGTACCAGTCCTGTGAGCAGATTCCACAACAGGTGGATGTGGGACTTGGCATCGAGGCCCAGATGGCAAAATACATGGCCACGGGACTGGTGACAACAGACAACTGCATGTTCCCAACTTCTCCTGCCCCTTGGATGCCAGAACTGTGATTCTTACATAAAAACTCTTGTGTGAGGTTTTTATTGCTTGGGTGTTTTGATAATGCTAATACTGTAATTTACAGATAGCTGAAACTTAAATTTTCCCCATTTGGTAATTAACACATAAGATATTTATGCTTGGGTTTCCATCCTGTGGCTGAATAAATAACCAGTAGCCCTCAGCAGCAGCTTATGTATTTTCGAAGCAGTGTCTTGAAAGACAAAATCGACTGGGGAATTGAAACTCCAGGGTCCTTTATTCATAAAACATGGTGAAACAAGGGTTTCATCATAGTATATGTGGAATATAGGATTAATTGATTGCATGGATGCTATAACTTTTAAAAAAAATTTTTCTGTGGCTCTGCTCCTGGGGCTCAAGTGGCTAGGGCGCCAGCCACATACACCCGAGCTGGTGGGTTCAAATCCAGCCCAGGCCCACTAAATAACAATGATGGCTACAACCAAAAAATAGCTGGGCATTGTGGTGAGCGCCTGTAGTCCCAGCTACTTGGGAGGCAGAGGCAAAAGAATCACTTGAGCCAAGGAGTTGGAGGTTGCTGTAGCTGTGATGCCATGGCACTCTACCCAGGGTGACAGCTTGAGGTTCTGTTTCAAAAAAAAAAAAAATCTTTCTGGAAGGGAGCGAAGTGGCAAAGCTATAGTGCCATGACATCATCAGCCTAGCATGCAGAAATCTGAGTCCTGTCCTCAAGCCATCCTCCTGCCTCAGCCTCCTGAGCAGCTGGGACTACCTACCACTACCACAGTGGCTGGCTAATTTTTCTATTTTCAGTAAAGATGGTCTCATTTTTACTCTGCTGGTCTCGAACTCATGAACTCAAATGATCCTCTCACCTCAGCTTCCTAGGGTGCTGGCATCAGCCACTGTGCCCTGCCTAGTTATGAGAACTATTTTCCTCAACATTTTATTATTATTTTCATATGTAACAGAGTTAATAAAATTTTACATTAATACCCATGTATGCCCACCACCTAGATTCTACCATTAACTTTTTTCCTACAGTTTTATTGTGGTCCAGTTTTTCATGCCATAGCTATTTGTCAATTTTAAGTATACAGTTTTAGTGACTTCATTTTTTTGAGATAGTGTCTCACTTTATTGCCTTTGTTAGAGTGCTGTAGCATCACAGCTCACAGCAACCTCCAACTGTTGGGCTCAAGTGATTCTCCTGCCTCATTCTCTTGAATAGCTAGAAATACAGGTGCCCACCACAACACCAGCTATTTTTTTTTTTGGAATGAGGGTCTTACTTTGGCTCAGGCTGGTCTTGAACTCATGAGCTCAAGCATTCCACCTGCCTCAGCCTCCTAGAGTGCTAGGATTATAGGCATGAGCCACCATGCCCGGCCAGTTTTAGTGAATTTATTTGGCTGTGTAACTATCATCACACTCCAGTTTTAGAAGATTGAGATCATCTGAAAAATTCCATTGTATCTTTTTAGTCAGTTCTCACTTCTGTCTTCTAGCCTTACACTCAGCAACTGCTGTTTTCTCTTGCTGTATTATGTCATTTTCCAGAAATTTTTTATAAATGGAATTGTATAAATGTTTTTTGTTTCTGGCTTCTTTAATTTAGCATGAAGTTTTTGAGATTCATTCCTGTTATTTTTATCAGTAGTTCTTTCTTTTTGCAAGCCCTTTAAAAAAAGTCTTTATTTTGAAATAACTACAGATTTATAGGGAGTTGCAAAGATACTACAGAGAAGTCCTGTATTCCCTTCACTCAATTTCTCCCAATGATTATTTCTTACATAAGGAAAATAAGCATCTTTTTATAGTATACACTTTAATCTGTTTTAAAAATGACACAAATATACTAGGATAGTAATTTAATGTACTTTCATCTTTCTTGGATTCTAATAATTTTGTTATGTTCTTGTCTGAGATATTCTGGGGTTGGAGTAAACTTAAGTTTGGGGCTGTTTAGTCGTAGACCACTTCTGAATGGGAAATGTAAGTTTTTATGTTAAATGGATAATCAAAGAAGTTGATCATTGATCCTAAACCTGGGGCTCAATGAGGGACCTAGCAAAAGAATTCTGTGATCTTATAAATGCCTAACTTTGCCTGAAGAATTGCTAGGATTAGAGGGATATTACTGACTTTCATAATACCAGACCATAGACAATTTAATATTTCCGTAGGTGTTGATAAATTGCATGTTCAGCAATTTCCATTGCTGGTGTTATTGCAGGTGTTTAGGATTTCACCACAGTGCTGACTTTTGTTTCTTAAAAAATAAAAAACGAGTGTAACTTGGTTTTTGGCTGAATAAAAAGAAAAACCAAAATTCAAAAGTTCAAAGTCAACATTTCCTGTTAACTTCTTTAAAATCTCAATAGATTCTAATGGTGGGGGATAGCTTATTTTTCTCATAATTGGTTTTCTAATGTGTATTGGTGAAATGAAAAATATGAAATTGAAATTAGAAATTAAACTAATAGCAATGGAGTGGAAAAATACTTGTGTTAAAGTTACTTTGTTTAATGTTTGTGCATAAAAACCAATGCTGACTCAGGGAGGCTGAGGCAGGAGGATCAATCGCTTGAGCTCAGGATCTTGAGATCAGCCTGAGCAAGAGTGAGACCTTGTCTCCACTAAAAATAGAAAAACTAGCCCGGTATTGTGGCTTATAGTCCCAGATACTTGGAAGGCTGAGGAAGAGAATTGCTTGAACCCAGGAATTTGAGGTTGCTGTGAGCTAGGGTGTCTCCATAACCCTCTAGCCTGAGCAACGGACTGAGACTCCATCTTAAAAACAAAAACAACCCAATGTTGAGATGTTGTCAGTCCAAACAAAGAAACACTAGATTGTAGAATAACATTTTTAGTTATGAGCTGGAGGAACCAGAGTATTTGTTATCTGGTCTGTTTGGATTGGAAATAGTTTAGGAGTCCCAGGAATCCAAGATAGTGGATCTCTTTCTCTTTGCCCCCCAGTACTACATTTGGTGATTAGTTGGTTTATTGAATACTAAATTATAGTAGAAAGAGATAAACTGGAGGGACTAGAATTTAGGCTCTTTAAACTTGGAGGCAAGGAATTTTAAGTCCACGTGCTAAGGGGAAAAATTCCAATCTGCCAGTGAAACATGATAGGCATGCAAGGACAAATGATTGTGGAGGGCTTGATGAGCAGCTGGAAGTTGGGAAGTATAGCAAGAGGAAATAAGGAGTCTAATTTAACTGATGAGAAGGTCAGGAGCATTACCAGGCTGATTTTTATTATAGAGTGAGTCCTGTTATCCACATCGTGACATGGATGAAGTAATCCTTTATTTACAGAAGAGTAATGGAAATTCAGCATGTAAATCAGACCTGCTCACATGCTCCCCAGAAAAAAGTTTCTTAAAATTATACAATCACACTGTAACTGACCACAGCAAATTAATCCTAGAGCTTTAATAATAAAAATGTACAGAAAAACTTCAAATGGTTGAAACACAGAAAAGTGTTTTTATGAATAACTATTGGGCTAAGAAACTATCAGAACTACTATTTCCAGTAATAAATACAGCAAACAATAAGGGTAAAAATTTAGAGTTTGGTCAAAGTGATAATTAGAGGTAAATTCACGGCAGTAAATGCTTTATCTTCAAGGAGAAAAATGAGCTAAGAATTTAACTCAAAAAGTTAGAAGAAGAAAACCTAGTAAAACAGTAAGAAGGTAATAATAAAGGGAAATGAATGAATGCAGTACAAAACAGAAAGCTTTAGGATCTTCTCAGTGGGCCTCAGCTGGTCTTTCCAGAACCTGCCTAGGATTTTATCTGTATTACATTAATTACCTTGGAATCTTTCTTAACATTATTTCACTATGACTACCAATGGGTTAGTGTTGGCTTTATATGAAATCTCTTTGCTATTCCTTGTCTAGAAAATCTATCTAATTTAATAAGAAAAACAAAATAGTATTAAAGGATGAAACAAAATTATCCTACTTGCAGTTATGATTGACTACCTGTAGAGCTTAATAATATCAACTGAAAGATTTGTTAAGACGAATAAGAATTCAATAAATGCTTTAAATAAAATAGTATACAGAAAATCTGTTTAAATGGAAAATATCTACTTGGGAAAGACACGGAGGTGTGTGTTGGAGGGGAATTCTATCCTGAATAGCTATAGAAAGTATGTAAACATAACCTTACCAAGAAATGTGTAAGATGCTGAGTAAGTAATAGATGAAAGTTATATAAATTTATAGACTTTTACATTTTAGCACAAATTGATGAAAATAGCATACTTTTGGTTGGGAAGATTGTTTTATAAAGAAATGACAGATCTATGGGACAGAATTAGTAGTCCTGCAACTTGCATTAAAATCAATTTCAGACTAAAAAGGAAAATGGAAAAAATATATAAATAATTAAAACAGAACTAAGAAAAAGTTAGTGATAATTCATATTAGGATGTGGAAGGATTGTCTAAGCTTAAAATTACTACCTAAAAGTGAAAAAACAAAACTCTGTGTCAACACCAATGTGAAAGGTAAACCCAAGTGGAGGAAAAGTATTTGGAATATAGGCCAGTTGTGGTGGCTCACGCCTGTAATCCTAGCACTCTGGGAGGCTGGACGAGGGTAGATTGTTTGCCTGAGCTCAAAAGTTTGAGACCAGCCTAAGCAAGAACTAGACTCCATTTCTAAAAAAAAAAAAAAAAAAAAAATAGCCAGGTGTTGAGGCAGGCAGCTGTAATCCCAGCTAACTGGGAGGCTGAGACAAGAGAATCGCTTGACCCCAAGAGTTTAAAGTTGCTGTGAGCTGAGATGCTATGGCACACTACTGAGGGCAGCAAAGTGAGACTCTATCTCAAAAAAAAAAAAAAAAGAAAGAAAGAAAGAAATGATAAAGTATTTGGAATATAACAAGAAAGGCTTTCTTTTTTTAGAGGCAGCGCCTCAAGCTGTCACCCTGGGTAGAGTGCTGTAGCATCCCAGCTCACAGCAACCTCCAACTCCTGGGCTCAAGCAAGTCTCCTGCCTCCTCCTCCCAAGTAGCTCGACTACAGGCGCCCGCCACAATGCCCAGCTATTTTTTGGTTGTACTTGTCATTGTTTGGCGGGCCCAGGCTTAATTCGAACTCACCAGCTCAGGTGTATGTGGCTGGCGCCTTAGCCTCTTGAGCCACAGGCGCTGAGCCAATAAAGGTGTTCTTAAGAGTAGTTTTTTAGGCACGCTCGCGGCTTCCGGCCTGGCGCCCCCCGCCGCCTCCTACCCCACCGTGCGAGTCCCACTGCTGCAGCGCTCCCTGGCAGCGCCTGCCCGGCCGACGCTGACCTATGGCCAGGAGTCCAAAACTACCTACCTGGAGGACCTTCCTTCACTCCCTGAGTATGAACTGGCCCCGTCCAAGTTAGGTGAAGAAGTGAATGACGTTTTTCTCATTCGAGCTCAAGGACTGCCCTGGTCGTGCACTGTGGAAGATGTGTTTGCGTTTTTCTCAGACTGCAGAATCCGCAATGGTGAGAATGGAATACATTTCCTCTTAAACAGAGATGGGAAACGAAGAGGTGATGCCTTAATAGAAATGGAGGCAGAGCAGGACGTGCAGAAAGCCTTAGAGAAGCACCGCATGTACATGGGACAGCAGTATGTAGAAGTATATGAGATAAACAATGAAGATGTAGATGCCTTAATGAAGAGCTTACAGGTCAAGTCTTCACCTGCAGTGAACGACGGTGTCGTGCGTTTGAGAGGACTTCCTTACAGTTGCGATGAGAAAGACATTGTAGACTTCTTTGCAGGACTGAATATAGTCGACATTACTTTTGTGATGGATTATAGAGGGAGAAGAAAAACAGGGGAAGCCTATGTGCAGTTTGAAGAGCCAGAAATGGCCAACCAAGCCCTGCTGAAACACAGGGAAGAGATTGGTAACAGATATATCGAGATGTTTCCAAGCAGAGGGAATGAAGTTCGAACACATGTTGGTGCTCATAAAGGAAAAAAAATAGCATCTTCTTCTATGGCTAAGTATATAACTGAGCCAGAAATGGTCTTTGAAGAACATGAAGGAAATGAGGATATTCGATCCATGACAACTTTTGAAAATGAGAAGGAAATAGAATTACCTAAGGAGATGTCAGAAAAGCTTCCAGAGGCTGTCGACTTTGGAGTTACGCCTTCCCCGCATTTCGTCCACGTGAGAGGATTGCCTTTCCAAGCCAATGCCCAAGACATCATAAATTGTTTTGCTCCGCTGAAGCCTGTTAGAATCACCATGGAGTACAGCTCCAGTGGGAAGGCCACGGGGGAAGCTGATGTACACTTTGATTCCCATGAGGACGCTGTCGCAGCCATGCTCAAGAACAAGGTCCCATGTTCATCATAGGTATATTGAACTGTTCCTGAATTCATGTCCAAAAGACAAAGAGTTCTGGGGGCTCCAGATGATAAATTAAGGATGAAGCAGGAGGCGTTTCATTTGCACATCTTTCTCGGACATGTGATGTGATGTTCCAGGTTTCTTTCAGCAGCAACTGTTAGAGAAAGGGTTTTGGTGTTTGGGGTTAATTGCTTTTAAGAAAAATTTCACAGTGGACTATTTAGAAGAGGAGCTATTCAGTTTGGGATTATGAAATAAACCACAAATTAAAGCTTTTGTTTAAATTGTCAAAAAAAAAAAGTAGTTTTTTAAAAGCCCCTAAAAGCCAGGATTGAAGAACAGGTGAAGAACAACAAAGTTAATTCTAGAAAGAGAAAACGTGAAAGAGCCAACAAACATGAAAAAAAAAAATCTTAGTTTTTTTGATTCTCAAGATATGTATGGTAAGGTAGTTGTGAGTCCATTGTTCAACAGTCAAAATTCTAAGAATTTGTTAAATGGATAATTCTCAGTATTTCATAGAATGTCACAAAGCAGGCACATCTCACATTCACATACAGTTAATGAGAGTGAAAATAGTCTTGGCACGGTATGACCGCAAATTTTAAAATATTTACAGTTCTATGCCTAGGAAAATACATCTTTCAGATCAAGCCTTTCTCAGTAAAATTTAATATGTACATCAGGCATTGAGTTGAACGCTTCACTTTTGTCTCATTCAATTCTCATGATAATTTTGTATCATATGTCTTTAACAGATGGGGTGTCTGAGGCCTAAAGAAATGAAAACTACTCAAGGTTATTATATGGTTGTAGTAACAGAGAGCTTTTTGTCTTGGGAAAGTGCTTGTGTTGTACTGTTAATGGGGAGTTAAAAGCAAGTTGTAAAATTATACCTGCTAAAAATTTCCTTAACAACTTAAAACTGTAAAAACTAGGACCAGTATTCACAAATGTTACGAATAGTATAGATGTAATATAATTAGTCCTGTTAATAGGATTAAAGATTATTTCTTATCTATAATTGAACTTTCTGTTTTAATTTTTAGCCAGACTTTTAAAAAAAAGTGAGAGTGAGGGACAGGTAATAGGCAAAGGTGAAAAATTAAAGGGCCATTTAAAAACATCCAGCAATCCCACTGCAAGTGCTCCAGAAGAGTTACTTAACCCTTGTTTTTAAACTTCTTTCAGAAACTAACTTGGTTAGGCACATGCAATTGCTTGCCTTCTTTTGGTGTGTTTCTCTTCTTTCTTGGGGATTTCATCAGCATCCAGTGCATGGTAAGGTGTTTTATAACTGAGAATAACGGTTGAGTCATTTGTTAAAGATTCAGAAAAGAAGAGATTTCGTAGGTACTGCTTCAGTTCACTGTTACGAATGGTGTTTTTTTGTTTTGGTTTGTTTCTGTTGTTTTTTTTTTTTTGAGGCGGTCTCACTTTGTTGTCCTCACTAGACTGTTATCGCTCACAGCAACCTCAAACTCTTGGGCTCAAGCGATTCTCTTGTCTCAGCCTCCCAAGTAGCTAGGACTGGAGGTGCCCCCCACAATGCCCGGCTATTTTCAGAGACGTGTCTCTGGTCTCTGGTCTTGAACCTGTGAACTCAGGCAATCCACCTGCCTTGGCCTCCCAGAGTGCTGGGATTACAGGCATAAGCCATCACGCCCAGCCACT
Organism: Arctocebus calabarensis; assembly: GCA_963573935.1. NCBI lineage: Eukaryota > Metazoa > Chordata > Mammalia > Primates > Lorisidae > Arctocebus > Arctocebus calabarensis. The sequence goes on from CAUYON010168412.1 coordinate 22,930, forward strand.
GATGTTGTTTTTAAAGAGGGATAATATAAACTATGAAACCATGGGAATTTTGTTTAATTTTTATTTTGAGACAGAGTCCCATTTTGTTGCCCAAGCTAGAGTGCCCGTGGTGTCAGCCTAGCTCACAATAACCTCAAACTCTTGTGTTCAAGTGGTTCTCCTGCCTCAGCCACCTGAGTAGCTGGGACTACAGGTGCCCATCATGATAACTGCCTAGTTTTTCTATGTTTAAAAGAGGTAGGGTCTTGCTTTTGCTCAGGCTGGTCTCAAACCCCTGAGCTCAAGCCTTCCTTCCACCTTGACCTTCCAGAGTGCTAGGATTACAGGCATGAGCCATTGCACCTGCCCAATTTTATAAAATTAAAATTTCTAAGTGTTTAAGATACAACTGCAGTTGATTCTCCTGCTTTTTTGTGGTATTTCAGGCTTATACCAGTCAGTTTGTATCCCTTGTGATGTTTGCCCTGATGATGTGTGATGACCGGATCTCCATGCAAGAGAGACGCAAAGAGATCATGCTTGGATTGAAGCGGCTGCCTGGTACAAAGTTATTCCATAGTACAACTTATATTCTCTAAGAGAGTGGGTAATGGGTAAAATTCTCTTCTTATCATTGAAGGTATGGTTTATAGCTATTTAGTCAATAAAATCTTTCTATTTTGTTCCCACGCATTAAAAAAATTGTACGCTCATTCCACAGAAGAATAGAAACACTAGTCTTTTGTTAGTTGCAACCAATAACTGTTATTATTATAACAGTTCAGTTTATTGTCCTTTTTTCATAGCTTTTGCTAATATTACCTCTTTTTTGTCTCTCCCCCTAATACTGCTTTTTAACAGATTTGATTAAGGAAGTACTGAGCATGGATGATGAAATTCAGAAACTGGCAACAGAACTTTATCATCAGAAGTCAGTCCTGATAATGGGACGAGGCTATCATTATGCTACTTGTCTTGAAGGGGCACTGGTAAGTTTTCTCACTTATAATTAATTTTAGTCTGTTGACCTGGACCTGGCTCATAGTCATACTTTTATTTATTTATTTATTTTTAGGCAAAGTCTCACTATGTTGCCTGGGTAGACTGCAATGTCATCATAGCTCACTTTAACCTCAAACTCCTGGGCTCAAGTGGTCCTCTTGCCATAGCTTCCCTATAGCTGAGACCATAGGCATGTATCACCATGCATGGTTAGTTTTTCTATTTTTAGTAGAGATAGGGCCTGACTCTTTCCAAGGCTGATCCCAAATTCTTGACTTCAAGTGATCCACCTGCCTTGGCCTACCAGAGTTCTAGGCTTACAGGCATGTACTACTATGCCTGGCCACATAACCAAACTTTTATTTTGAGACAAAATCTCACTTTGTCACTCTTCGTAGAGTACTATGGCATCACAGCTCACAGCTACCTCCAACTCTGGGCTCAAGCAGTTCTCTTGCCTCAGCCTCCCTACTAGCTGGGACTACAGGCGCCTGTCACAACAGGCTATTTTTTATAAATGAGGTCTTGCTCTGGCTCAGACTGGTCTTGAACTGTGAGCTCAGGCAATCCACCTGCCTTGGCTTCCCAAGTGCTGGGATTACAGACATGAGCCACCTGAGTTACAGCCATAAACTTTTAAATTAACTGAAATAGGTGCGATTTTAAAAATGTTTCTGTATTTATGCATTATAATTTGTTTACCGTGAGAAAATGTAATAGAGAGCTTCATTCAAAAGTGAAAAACCAAGAATAGATTTTTTGCATGATAACTTGGGTTTAGTCAGTAACTCAGATTGATGTTATCCATATATGAGTAAAATAAAGATTAAAATCTTCAGGTAAGAAATTTACTTGAGGTCAAACAATGAAGCAAATGGGAAAGCTATTACAAAGAAGTATGAATATGTTCATGATAATCTAAAATCTTCAAAAAGTCCTCATGGAGCCTCAAGACTTCCATTTACTTGTTGATACCTGTCGGCGTGCTAGGTATGCTTACAGATTAGCAGTCCTTTAATACTTTTGGATAAATAATGACTTAATTTGTATGATTACTTAAGGATGGATTTTTGAAAAACAGACTGAAGACTAATTTGGTTCTTTTCTTTTAGAAAATCAAAGAAATTACTTACATGCACTCTGAAGGCATCCTTGCTGGTGAATTGAAACATGGCCCTCTGGCTTTGGTGGATAAGTTGATGCCTGTTATCATGATTATCATGAGAGATCACACTTACACCAAGTGTCAGAATGCTTTTCAGCAGGTCGTTGCCCGGCAGGTAAGTGAGAGTGGGCAAGACCTTGAGGATCTCAGAATGGATTTACTAAAGCTTATTTTGAATTTTATGATATTAAAGTGATAGTCCAATGCCAGATAGGTGACTTACAAAACAAGTTTACTCTTTTTTTTTTTTCTTTTGAGACAGAGTTTCATTTTGTCACCCTTGGTAAAGTGCTGTGGTGTCATAGCTCACAACAACCTCCAACTCTTGAGCTAAATGATTTTCTTGCCTCAGCCTCCTGAGTAGCTGGGACTACAGGTGCCCCCCCACAACACCTGACTATTTTTAGAGATGGGGTCTTGATATTACTCAGGCTGTTCTCGAACTCCTCAGCTCAAATGATCCACCCACCTCGGCCTCCCAGAGTGCTAGGATTATAGGTGTGAGCCACTGCACTTGGCCTATGTTTACTCTTTTAAACTCATTTGCTTAGGAATACATCCTTTGAGGTTTACATGTGAAGAATCAAATACTCATTTGATAGCACTTAGCTTCTATATCTCAGGATGGGCAAAAGCAAGACCAAAACTGAGGTCTTGGTCTTCAAATCCTGTCTTCTTTCAATGAACGTGTGCTGTTACCTTTTAATTTAATATTCTATTTAATATTCTTAAATATATATTTCAGAATAAACTTCATATTTAGATTCTACATTAATATATGTATGAGTGGTTTCCAGTTAAGTAAGTCAGAAGTAAAAAAAGAAAAAACTGCAAGTACTGTGTTTGGAGTTTTATATGTAAAATTCTAAAAGGTATTATTCCAATGAGCTTTGTAGTGGTAATGAACTTGAGCTTTGAAGGTAGGCAAACTGGATTTAATTACTAAGCCTGGTTTTTCTTACTGGTGTGAGTTTAAACAAATTACTGAGTGCTACAAATCTTTCCATTTGTTCCTACTGTAAATGACGTTTGACTTACCACATAGTATTACGGTTTAAATAAGTGTCATTGAGGCCACATGTGGATTAAAACTTGCACATTCACACGCTATCTAGCCCTGCCTTTCTTTACCAGTGATTTTGTGTGTATGTGTGTGGGTGAATACACACATGTGTGTGCTTTTCTTTCCCAGGGGCGCCCTGTGGTGATTTGTGATAAGGAGGACACTGAGACCATTAAGAACACGAAGAGAACGATCAAGGTGCCCCACTCAGTGGACTGCTTACAGGGCATTCTCAGTGTGATCCCCTTACAGTTGCTGGCTTTCCACCTTGCTGTGCTGAGAGGCTATGATGTAAGTGGTCTGCCACTGCAGAAATCTTGGGATAGTATTTTACCTGGGTACATTCTGGTAATTTTTTTTCTTAAATTTTTTTATATTAGCATTTGAGAAATCCTTCAGATATACATCTGTTAGCTGTTATATTTTTATGGCTCAATTTATGGGTTACATTTACATCTCAGCATGTTCTCACCCATAGAACTTGAAAAGGAGCCTTAGAAGTCACTTCCAAGATTTTAACTCTCCTTGGAGAACCTCTGTATGTTTTGTAATGTAACCTTGTGTTCTTAATAGAGTAGCTAGTGGCATTTTGGGCAGGACAATTCTTTAGTGTTTGGAACTGTACCACACATTGCGGGACTTTTAGCATTGCTAGTCCCCTGATTGTCATGGCTACCAAAACATTCTGTTCTTATATTTTTAATGTCCCCTATGAGGACTCCTACTTCTATAGAGAACCCACAGAAGCTCTGAAACTCTGTCTGTGTGTACTGGTGCCTTTAGAATTCTTTTCCCTGACTGATTTCATTTTTCTTCAAGATAACATTATGTGACTAGATTTTTCTGATTCTTTGTAGTTTATAATAAAAATCATTAATAAACATACTGTTTTTTGTTTTGTTTTTTTATTTTTGAGACAGAGTTTTACTATGTCGCCCTTGGTAGAGTGCTGTGGCATCACAGCTCACAGCAACCTCAAACTCTTGGTCTTAAGTGGTTCTCTTGCCTCTGCCTCCCAAGTAGCTGGGAACTACAGGCACCTGCCACAACGCCTGGCTATTTTTTATTGCAGTTATCACTGTTTAGCTGGCCCCAGGCTGGTTTCAAGCTGGCCAGCCTCGGTGTATGTGTTTGGTGCTGTAACCACTGAGCTATGGGTGCCGAGCCCTGCTTTCTGTTTTTAAACAAAGATAATTGCCTTATAGCAAAATTTCCTCTCTCCAATCTGTATACTCTCTTAAATCTTGCTCCTTTTTTTTACAGGTTGATTTCCCTCGGAATCTTGCCAAATCTGTAACTGTAGAGTAAAGAACATCTGAAAGACTGGATGATTAAGCAAGACATGACACCTTTGTGTTTAAAATCTTGATTTAAAATACTGCCTCTTGAAACCTTTTGGAAGTAAATCCTTATTTATATATCCATTACTTATTCCACTTAATTTGTGATTTTTGTGAAATTACCTCTTATATTTTTCCAATAATTTGTGCAGGAGTTTGAATAATGGAATCTGTATTGGAATCTGTATCAGCAAGATTTTAGCTGTTATTTTCTTTCAAGAGTTTGGTTGTTGAGTTTCTGGACCCTCCACTTCAATCTTGAGAGGATAGTGTTTTAAAAAGAATGAACATTTGTTTTACTGTGCATCTATTAACGCAGACCAATAAGGGAATAGTACATTTAATTGGAACACCTAAAGCCAGTGACAATGTATGCTGATACTTGGACGTTAACTGAAGGTTTTGCTAAGTTATATAGAAAGAGAAAATAACTGTGATTTATTTTGAAGCTCGTTTCTGTTTTGTTTTTAAATCAAACCGTAAAACTTTAAAAAATGAAAAAAATTTTTGGTAGAATTTGTCCGTAAGTTTGGTTAGCCTTAGTTTCTTGAACTTGTTGCCTGTTATATGTAGATGAAGGTAATCTAGGAAGTAAAATATAGTCATGCATTGCTGTTCTCCAGCCCTTGAGAGAACATACTATTTGTACACTTTCATAGCACAAACCTTAAATTTGAGCTGCTTTGGACAACTGACAGTATGATTTTAAATTTGAAGATGGATGTGTACATGGGGGTATCCTATTCCTTGTGTTTTCATTTCCTAAAAGTGTTTATTTTCTTATATTTGTAGTCCTTTATTTTTTCAATGACTGCTGAATGACATAATCTTATCTTATTCTTTGAAATCACAACACAAAGCTTCTGTCAACTGTTTCAGATTAAATCAATATTGATATATTCAGTATTCTCTTTAACTTTTTCCCAAGGGAGAATTTCCTACAGTTAATTCTAACTTTTTTTCACTGACTTGTTGCATAAAACTAGTCAGTGCTAGTTAGTTTGTAAGTTCCTTGCAATTGTTTGGGGGATTTGCAAGTCTTTGACTAAATGTGTATGGTAGGCTAAGCTCAGAAAAAGCTGTGCATGCTTTACACTGATAGGCATCACATTTAGGATTACTTCCTAGGTATTTTTCCTCTCTGTGTTTTCTGTGCTCTACCCTTGAAAGATATTTAGGAATGAAGGAGACATAAATAAAGTGATACTGAGGTATATTTAGCTGGTAAGTGTCAGAAATGGAAGTTGGACCATTTTGATTAAAATATTTAGAGTAGAAGATTGGTTTGACATTATGAGTACTAATTTCTTCACAGAGCTTTTTTGGACAGATCTTAGGGGATATAGGAGAATCTGTTTATGTTTTGGTAAAGTCCTTCTCTTTCAGAAGTTTTCACTTTTAAATTGTGAAGGTGAAATATTTAGTGCATTTAAGTAAGTTTAGTCTTTTTCTTTTTTGTGTGTCTGAACATCTTGGTGAGATTAAAATTTCGTAATAGCTATTACTGCCTCAAGAAAAGCATAGAGTTCTTCTTGTGTATTAGTGTTAGAGAAAGAGTTGGTATATTTAGAGATAATTTGGAAGGACTCTCATAGATGGAGACTAGAAACTTCATTTTTTTTTTTTAATAGGGCCACTATTTAGATTACATGTATAGCTATCATAGCTGTATTTGTCTACTTTAATTGTCACTAAGATTATTTTGTATAAGCCAGCTAGTTTAAGTATTGTATAGTATCACTTCTTATATTTGGTATATTAACATTTTGCAAACATGATTTGTATGGGTTTGTAGAGTTCTTATAGTCTCAAGTTTGTTTCTTCATTTTTAGTTAAAATATCTGGGATCAGGATTAATTTACATAGCCTCTCTGGGTGTGTTTCTTTAAAGAACACACACGTACTCTGACTCCAAGCTAGGGTAAGTTCTACACTGAATATCAAAAGACAAAATTAAGAACAAAGAAGTGAAATTTTCCCTACTTATAGTTTCTTCTCCCTTTCTCTTTTTGTTCACTGTCCCATTCTATGGAATGATTTTTAAATGCTTTTGAAAATTCTTACTTAGCACAAAAAGAAACTGTAATGAAGCAAGCCCCAAAGTGAGCATGCCCAGTTAAGACCAATGTAATACAGGATAAGAAAATTGGATTTTCAAAAAAAGATAATTCTACAAAAGGAGTCCTTTATATAAAACATTCTTTCTTGTACTACATTTGAAGTTTAAACTCACTCTTACATAGCTTAGAGTTTCTTACTTTCTGAGTCCTTTCTAGGCAGGGAGACATGTGTAAGATCTAACACATGGCCCAGCAAACGATTGTGACTTTGGAATCATCTTTTCTATCTTTAAAAAAAAAAAAAATCACTGATGCCATAGGATAAAAGGTAAGAAAAAAATTAATGTTAACTATTTCTGGTTTATTTATAACTATATCAGTAAGTATTAATACCTATTATGTGCAAGTGACAGCACTAGGCATTAAAAATTACATCTTTTAAAGCTGTATCCACGTGTCTCCAGGTGGACTCATCACTAGTGAAACTAGGTTCATTAGAAGGACAGGGTTAGCGAATGGAAAGACGGAGTGGAGGTAGGTTGCTAAGAGCTGTGAGTGAGTGGATTTGTTTACTTAAATAATGTTCCAAATTTGGGGGCATATTGTGTTCATAAGAAGTGGAATGTATTTTGTAAAGTGAGCTATAAACAACCTGTAAGTGGGTAAGAATCATTATTAATACACAAAAATGAAAACCATCAGGCATTACTGCTACCCCTAGGGCACTGGCACATGGTTCTGTGGCAGATGGGGCTGGAGGGTAAGGGAGCTAAAAAAGGTACTCTCTCTTAGTTTTCCCCAGAGGTTGTTTCTAGGATGGTACTGTCTTCTCTTTTTCAATACAAGTCTCTTGTCCTGAGGTGGTTCTAAGGATGGGAGAAAAGGAGCATTTTTGGTTTATAGGTGGTATTCCTCTGATGTGTAATTCTAATACTCCTCAAAGAAGTAAAACTAGCTAAAATGTTTGCTTTAACCAGACATTTTAAGTTCTTTAGGATCAGTTTTTTTCCTCTTCTCTTTTTAAAATTAGGACGTATTATAGCAATAAAAGAGAAAGACTAATGCTAACTATTGTATCCTACAACTTCAATGATTTTTCTAGAAAAGCACAGTGTCATTGAAAAATATTTACTGAAAAAGAATACTCACATTGAATTTGTGAAGGCCAAAGAAATGGAAGGAGTAATAAAGATATTTTAGTTTTATGTTATTAGAATGTTTAGTAAAATTGGTGTACAAGAATACCAGGCAGAGTGTTCTACCCAAGGAAAGATTTCAAGTTTAGACATTTTAACACTTACATCAGGTTTTACCCCACTATATTGAAAGATTGTTCCTACTTAGTATCTTCCTAGCTTGACAAATTTAAACATATCTTCAGATCTGTGACTGTGACAACCAGTAAGACTGTAGCTTCAAACCATCCACAGTTAAAATAATAATCATAAAGACTGTAAAGTTATGCCCTAATAACTTGTATTTAGTAGCTTGATATCAAATTGTTACTTACTATGTCATAAACAATGGCTAACAAGAGTACCTTAGGAAATTCTGAAATTATCTTTCTTACTCTATACTGGCTTTCGGAATGAATATAGAAATGATCCTGTTAGCTTTTTGAATGTTCTGTGGTTGAATGTATTTTGCTTAAATAAAACTTTTGGTACTTGTTTAAGTTATACTTCTTGTGAGGTGGAAATTTTAGAATCATTCTTCCTTTGCTTGGTTTTGTGTTCTTTAAAATGAGTGTTTACTGAGCCAGTTGGTCATCTTGTCTTTTTTTTTTTTTTTTTTTTTGACCAGGGCCGGGTTTGAACCCGCCACCTCTGGTATATTAGCCAGCGCCCTACTCCTCTGAGCCACAGGCGCCGCCCCGTCTTCATTTCTTCTTAAGTCTAGTGACTCGAAGCTTGAACTGTGAATAAACTTGCTGAGAATTTAATTTTGAAACAATTTATTAATATTTGAAGCATATGCATGTTTGTAGTTATGTTAAAAATTGTACTAAGAATGTAGCTGGGTGTCTACTTTAGTTGTTAGTAAACATTTCCGATGTCATATAAGTTTATTTATTGTTGCTCTTAAAAATAAGAAATAGTTGACTAAAGCCATATCTCTTCCCAACTCCCCAGTTGTTTTGGAAAGGATCATTAGATAAAACAAAGACATTCCTCTTTCTGATACCACACTTCATAGATATATTTTCTTCAGTCTTTGTAAATATTTACCTTAACCTGTTGTTTATAGGCTGTTATTTCCAGATTATGGAGTTATTTATCTAAGTGAATTGATAGTTAAAAAAGAAGGGTATTGAAGGTGAGTAGCAAGACAATCTGAAGTTTCTGTAGTATCTGGCAATCTGTTAATAACAGAAAATAATAGAACAGAGATTCCCTTTATAGAATACTTTTTTGTTGTTGTTGTTGAGACACTGCCACCCTATGCCCCTGAGCAGAGTGCAGTGGGCGTGGTAACTCACTGCAACCTCTGACTCGGGCTGTGGGCATCCGGAAGCCGCTGGGATTACAGGTGCTCGCCGCGGCGCCTGGGTGGGTTTTTCCATTTTTTTCATGAGTCTGGGACTCACTCTTGCTCAGACGAGTCTTGAACTCCTGAGCTCAAGCAATTCTCCCTCCTCAGCCTCCCACAGTGCTGGGATTACAGGCGTGAGCCACTGCGCCCGGCGATATAGAATACTTTTATAAACATCAAGCTAGCCTCTCTATCTCTAGTCCTTAGAGAACTTGCTGTGTTTTGCCTGAGAAAGTTAGCCAGAGTGGTTTGAATGAATAGATTTGTTTTGCCTTCTCATAGAATTGAACCCAGTTTCTGATTTCTCTCCTCCTCCTCTTAGATAAAGGACTTGAGCATCCATGAATCCACTCCGCCTTCTCAGCCTAAGACTGCCTCACCAGTGTGCATGATTTTTTCCACAGGCTACATTTTATTCTAGTGAACAGTTTTCTTTAAGTTCTCCTCATTTGGCTATCAGTATTTCCTAAGTACTTACTGAAGGCTAAGAAACAATTTCCCTAAAAATTAACAAGCTGTTTTTCATTGAAGTGGCATTTAGAGAAAAACTAATTATTTAACTAATGGATGAGGGAAAGAAAGAAAGGTTCAGTTTTTTCCTCATTGATCTGAAAGTTAATAGTTTCCATCATTTTTTAGAAAATGGAGATTCATTAGTTTAACAAGCATCCTGGCGTTATGAACTCATCTTGTGGTAATACACAGAAAAGTTACCAGATTATAAATTATTTAAATCACCTGACCCCTTCCCACGTAGTACATACATAATAAGATAATTTTATTCTTTTGGGGGGTCATTTTCAAGGTTAAAAAGACACATTTATGAACTTGATACTAACACGATTCAGATTTCAAGATCCAAGGATGTATTTTCTCACAGAGAATGTTGTTATATAGGTATTTCTCTTTTTATACTTAAGGAGATATGGATGTGTAATTGAAAATATCAATTCTAGGGGCGGCGCCTGTGGCTCAGCGAGTAGGGCGTCGGTCCCATGTGTCGAAGGTGGCGGGTTCAAACCCAGCCTCGGCCGAACTGCAAAAACAGAAAAATAGCCGGGCGCTGTGGCGGGTGCCTGTAGTCCCAGCTACTCAGGAGGCTGAGGCAAGAGAATCGCCTAGGCCCAGGAGTTGGTGGTTGCTGTGAGCAGTATGACGCCACGGCACTCTACCAAGGGCGATCGAGTGAGACTCCGTCTCCACAAAAAAAAAAAAAAAAAAGAAAATATCGATTCTAAAATAGAGCTTGTAAGCAAATAGAGAAATGTTCTTTCAATAGAGTTATAGTTATTTTCCTTCTCATTCATTTATCAGTCTGCTTCTCTTTGTACTTGTATAAAGTTATTGATGTTTATTAACATGAAAGCATATTTTTGTATGCTGTTAATCTGCCCAGTATACTGAGTGATTTAGAAACATCCAACAATAAAAAACCCAGAAACACCAAATAAGTTACATCATGGGATCTTTAGAGGTTAGTTTTTTGTCTCTGTACATAACTTTGTATGTTTTGAAATAGAGATAAATACAGTGAGGTCTTGTAAGTAAAATATATAATGCAGAGAATTTCAGATCTATTATACGAAAGAACAAATGAACGAAATGGTATCTTAAGCTGGGTATAGCCTCTTGATTCTTCACTAATAACATTCTTCCTTTGTGAGACTTAAGGTTGATATCCATGAATTTTAGACTGTCATACCACAGTCTAAAGGTTTGCGAAGGTCTCTGTGTGTCACAATCACTTGTTTCTGCCCATAGCTCCCTTTTAGTGGTATTGTTGTCTTCATTCTAGTGTAAGTGTTTGGTGTTTTCCTTTGGCAAGTTCAATGTGGGATGAACTCATTCGAAAGCATGAGGTATTATTGTTTTCAAGTAATGGGATGTAAGTTATCTGAGATGATAAAGGCTTATTTTCTAGGCAAGAGAAATAATGTTGCATTATGTTTTGAGTTATCTTTCTGTTAGATTTGAATGTGTCTAGCCAGTTTGATTTATGAGATCTTTGGGGGTTTTTTTTCCTAGTATACTTTGTATGTAGAATTGTTTTGAAATACCAAGCATATTTTTTTGAACTTTATCTCTTGTTTTCTTAATTTTGTATTATCCTTTGAATAAAATGTCAACCCAATATGGATTTATTAGTTTACTTTCATTGCTGCTATGTAGAAATCCAGGAACTATGGGAAATTTTTGATCTTGGATGTTAGCTCGAACCTATGTGGTGTTACTAAAGTTTAAAGCATTTCTTTATTTGAAGAAAATTAATTTTAAAACTTCTTTATATATGTAGGTTTTATTCTTGCTTTCAGTAAAGTGGAGAAATGTGCTGGCTTCTGAATGCAGAATTGACTTTATTTGACACAGTAGTAGTAACTTAAGTGTTTTATTCTTTCAGCAGGGACAGATTTGTATAAATTTGTTTATGCCTTCCTGGTTCTTTCTAGGACAGGACACAGGAATGAAGGAGAGTGCCTAGGGTTTCCTGGGACAGAGGAAACCCAGCTGACACACTTGACCTTCCGAACAGTGTGGTGTTCCAAAGTTTCTTTGGCCTTAACATGCTGACAATAAGTAAGGGCTCATCCTATCAGAAGATAGGGCTGATTTATAATTTTTGTTATTTTTAAGGTTAACCTAGGGTGGCGCCTGTGGCTCAGTGAGTAGGGTGCTGACCCCATATACCGAGGGCGTCGAGTTCAAACCCGGCCCTGGCCGAACTGCAACCACAACAACAACAAAAAATAGCTGGGAGTTGTGATAGGCACCTGTAGTCCCAGCTACTTGGGAGGCTGAGGCAAGAGAATCACTTAAGCCCAAGAGCTGGAGGTTGCTGTGAGCTGAGATGCCACGGCACTCTACTGAGGGCCACAAAGTGAGACTCTGTCTCTAAAATAAATAAACAAATAAATAAAGTTAACCTAACCATGGCTTGGCTTGTACCCAAGTAGCATGCTTCAAAATTGGATCATTGTTTAACTGGATAAACCCTTCACTAACTATAACAGCCAATTCTTGCTCTTCCACTCTTACCTTTGGTGTCTATTGTATGGGGTACACAGGTCATACGAGAAGTACCTGTGAGAAAATAAACTCTGCTTACGAATAATCTTGTGTATTTCTCAGTGCCTAAGCACAATGATTTCACCATGGTAGTTGCTTAATAAGATACTTGCTGGCTTAAATTACACTGAAACTAGCATTTTTATTACTATTTTTTATTTTATTCCCTTTACCTGCTAAGTTAGAGTTTGATAACAAAATCAGAAATCACTGTTGGCATTTCTAGTAGGAAAGGATTTTTTTTCCTTTCTTTTTTTTTTTTGAGATAGGGTCTCACTCTTCTCCAGGCTAGAGTATGTGCCATGTTCATAGCTCATTGCAACTTCAAACTCCTGACCTCAAGCAGTCTTTCAGTAAAGCTGGAACTATAGGGGTATGCCATTAAGCTTGGCTAATTTCTTTAATTTTTTTGTAGAGATGGTGTCTTGCTATATTTAGGCTTGTCTCAAACTCTTGGCCTCAAATGATCCTCCCTGCCTAATTCTCCCAAAATGCTGGGCCAGGGAAGGCTTTAATATGGGGAATTAGGTTTACTGAGCCCTCAGAAGGCCTGAAGAAATGCAGATCAGGGAGGCCACCGTGAACCCTGCAAGGGTAGGAGTTGCAGGGAGCTATTGTTGGTGATCTTGGCTACCTTTAGCACCAGGGTGACGGATTTTCAGAAAGATGCTTGGAAGCTGTACAGTGATTCTGAATGATTCAAGTTTGCCAATGTCCATTAACCTAATTGCAGTTGCCACTGGAGAACTTTTACCTGTTCTTCCCTTCCAGTTGTGTACAAATGGGTCTCATAGCCAAAGTCTAATTGGACCACTGTGGGTAAGTATTCAGAAGAAGAGTGGGGATAATACAGAATATTCTACAGACACTGTCCAGCACAGTTCACCCTTTGCATTGCACAGCATCTGCACTCATGCTTACGTTGAAATATCCAAAGAAGAACAGAAAAAGTCATGATTTTGACTGCTTTTGGCAACTATCCCTGTTGAAATGCAGACACCCTGGCCTTCTTCCCAAGAAGAGACAAAAAGTTTCACAAATCTATCGCCGTGTGGTATGATTCCTCGTGCTTACTCACAATTTCCCTTGATGCAGTAATCCCCCACCCTTGTCTGTAGGGGATACATTCCAAGACCCTCAGTGGATGTCGCAAACCCTGGATAGTACTGACCCCTATATATACTTATTTTTTTGATCTGATAACCAAGATAGCTAATGGGTAAGTAGTATAAGGAGCTTGGATACACTAGATGAAGGGATGATTTGTATCCTGAGTGGGATGGATCAGGATGGAGAAAGATTTCATTATGCTGTTCAGAATGGCATGCAACTTCGAACTTACCAGTTATTTACCTCTGAAATTCTCCATTTAATATTCTCAAGACAAGTTGACGACTGAAACTAGAACATGAAAGTACTGATAAAGATGGACTATTTTAGTGTTGGAATAATTGGAAAGGGATAGAGGAAAAGTTGATAATGTATAAATGTGTACGTGTTGGATAAGGAAAGAGAATTATGCATTGTTACTAAGGCTTTGATTTATCGAGTATCCATATAAATGTTTATACAGATATATATGCACATAAACCAAGTATATGCTTGTATATATGTGTGTGCATGTATGTACATTTTTCTTTCACTATCCATTTTGTGTTCCCTTTGCCATCAGCCAGCACCCAATTATTATAATTCAGTGCCAGAACTCTTTGCTTCTCCTCTTTTAATAAGATTGAGACACTTACCTATCTCTCCTATTCTTTTTTTTTTTTTGAGACAGAGCCTCAAGTTGTCACCTTGGATAGAGTGCTGTGGCATCACAGCTCACAGCAACCTCTAATTCCTGGGCTCAAGCGAATCTCCTGCCTCCACCTCCCAAGTCGCTGGGACTACAGGCGCCGGCCACAATGCCCGGCCATTTATTTTTTTTATTTTTTTTTTTAGTTGCAGTTGTCATTGTTTGGCAGGCCTGGACTGGATTCGAACCTGCCAGCTCAGGTGTACGTGGCTGGCGCCTTAGCCCATTGAGCCACAGGCGCCGAGCCTATCTCTCCTATTCTTACACAGAAACCGGTGGGACATAAACTATATATACACAAACTGCAGTAGGAATTTCTGGCAATTCAGATAACCTTTGGAAATTCCTAGGACAGAAAACAATGCTAGATAAAGACGTGAAAAAAAAAACAAAACCCACCCTCTCTTCAAGCTGATGGTTACACTGGATGGGGGCATCTGTTAGTCTCACAGATGAGATCTTTTAGTTTTAACAAGCTACACATAGGGGACAGGAGATAGACATGGGCTGGAGAAAGGTGGGAAGTCAGCACAGTAGAAAATAACATTCTTAGCAAAAGAGTAAACAAGAAAATAAAACATCAGAAATGAGAAGGAAAAATGCAGGGCTCAGCCTTGATTCTGGTGGATGGGAGAAAAAGACTTCCATGAGAATTCATCATCACAGCTCCTTCTCGTGGATGTTTTGTGTAGAAGTTTGCCCTGGGTAGATATCCTGAAAAGTCTCAAATTATGTATAGTGATTCTGAGATAATATTGCTGCCATGCTTCTGGCAAAAGCAAACCCAAATCCTCTCTGGAGAAATGTTTATTTATGAGATAGTGTCTCACTCTGTCAGGGGCTCAAATAATCCACCTCAGCTGCTCTTGTAGCTAGGACTGTAGGTATGCACCACAACACCTGGCTAATTTTTTAATTTTTTATAGAGATGGGCACTTACTATGTTGCCTGGTCTTGAATTCGTGGCTTCAAAGAATCTTCATGCCTCAACCTCCCAAAGTGCTGGGATTAAAGGCGTGAGTCACTACTGGCCAGGAAGAATGTACTTTAAATATGAGCCTCAAAGCATTCCCACAAATACTCTTAAGAAATGTGAGCTCAACATCCAAAATTAGAAACATGTCATCATAAGTAAGAGAAGAAATGACAAGTGGTAAATCACATTTGCAAAGACTACAAAAATTCTAAGTGCTTTGATACCCAATTGGTTCCAGGGCCTTTCATGATACCAAAATTCATGGATGCTCAAATCCTTTTATATAAAATATATATTTGTATATAAACTGCATATCTTCTCGTATGCTTTCAGTCATTTTGTTGGGGCAGAAAGAATACCTCAAAGTATGGTGTGTGGCATGCAGACTAGTTTGTATTCTATTTTATTTTTTTGAGACATTTTCTATCACTCTGGGTAGAGAGCTATGGTGTCATAGCTCAAAGCAACCTCAAACTCTTGGGCTCAAGAGATCCTCATGCTTCAACATCCTGAGTAGCTGGGACTACTGGCGTCCACCACACCACCACAATGCCCTTCTAATTTTTCTATTTTTGGTAGATAACAGGGTCTTGCTCTTGCTTGAGCTGGTCTTGATCTCTTGAACTCAAGCAATCCGTCCACCGTGGCCTCTCGGAGTGCAAGGAGTGAACTATTGCGCCCAGTTTGAACACTTTCAATTTAAAGAAATGGAAAGTACTAGCACTCTGGGAGGCTGAGGTGGGAGGATTGCTTGAGGCAGGAGACCAGCCTCAGCAAGAGTGAGACCCCATCTCTATGAAAAATAGAAAAAATTAGCCTAGAGAGTGGCACACACCTGTCATCACAATTATTTGGTAGGCTGAGCGAGAAGGATATCTTGAGCTTACAAGTTTGAGGTTGTGAACTCTGATGGTGCCACTGTACTCAGGGCAACAGAATGAGACTGTGTCAAAAAAAGGATAGAAAGTCTTAGAAGTCCTCAGAACCAAGAACTTTCCAGCCTTCTCTTGTTCCTCCCTCTGGAATCCGAAGGGTGGGACTCCCTGGAATCTTATTTGACTTTAGATGCCCATCTCTAGGAATCTTATCAAACACCCAGGAAAGATAAACCACTGGAGGAAAGAGACTAAAAGTTGTCACCATACCTGGGGAGACCTTCATCTATTCTGATTAGTTTTGAGAGATTTCTTGGGAGAATTTCTTTGCGTAACAAGACAACCCTTTGTACACGATGTAGTTCACCCATCACCTTCCCATAATTTGCTGATTCCATTTGGTTTTCTAAGAGAATCATTTAAAAATGTCTGCCTCTCAGGTTCATTCATTTCCCCAAAAAACTATTTACTAACCTCTACAATTGCCGACAGCACCCCCCTTCCCTCTCCTTATAAAGAGGGTATTTAAGCTTCAGCCGTCTGACCCTCCTTTGAGTCTTAACATTTATGGCACTCTTACGTGCATTAAAGAAATTTGTGTGCCTTTCTCCGATTAAGCTTTTACCAGCTCATTTCAGCAAACCTTCAGAGCAGCGGTTCTTAACCTGTGGGTTGTGACCCACAGAAACTTAAAGGGCTATGGCATTAGGATGGTTGAGAACCACTGCCTTCAGAGAGTATAGAAGGGAAGCATTGTCTTCATCCCCCCAATCACTATCTTATAATACTTAATACAATGTAAATACCATGCAGATAGTTGTTACACTATATTTTAAATTTGTATTAGAATGTTTTATTGGTTTTTAAAATATTTTGGGGTGGTGCCTGTGGCTCAAAGGAGTGGGGCGCCAGCCCTATATGCTGGAGGTGGTGGGTTCAAACCTGGCTCTGGCCAAAAATGGCAAAAAAAAAAATTTTTTTTTGTACCAACCCATGGTTGCTTGTGTCTATATATGCTGAACCACATGTGGATTTGGAGGGCTGACTGTATCCTTTTTTTTTTTTGAGACAGTCTCACTTGTCACCTCCCTCAGTAGAGTGCCCTGGCATTAACCTTAAACTCTTGGGCTCAAGCATCCTCCTGAGTAGCTGAGACTAGGCACCCACCACAACGCCTGGCTATTTATTGGGTTTCGTTCTTGCTCAGCCTGGTCTCAAACCTGTGCACTCAAGCAATCCACCTGCCTTGACCTCCCAGAGACCTGGGATTATAGGTGTGAGCCAACACACCGGCCCTGCTGACTATATCCTAAGCAGAAGGAGGAATCAAATGTATAACAAAGGAATGAGAGACAATAAAATATGACAGCTGATTTCAGGAAGAACTAAAAATGTATAATAATTGAAACGAGACTGGATAAACAGATTACACCTAATTGAAGAGAATTAGTAAGTGATGTGAAGAAGTAACCCAGAATGAAGCATATACCATATGGCAATGATTTTCTTTTTTTTTTTATTTTTTTGTTTTGAGACGGTCTCACCATGTCATCCTTGGTAGAGTGCTGTGGCATCACAGCTCAGAGCAACCTCAAACTCTTGGGCTCCAAAGCAAGTCTCTTGCTTCAGCCTTGCAAGTAGCTGGGACTACAGGCTCCCACCACAACACCCGCCTATTTTTTGTTGTTGTTGCAGTTGTCACTGTTTAGCTGGCCTGGGCCTGTTTTGAACCCGCCATCTTGGTACACGTGGCCGGCACCATAACCACTGTGCTACGGGCCCCGAGCCACTCAGCAATGATTTTCAACTGGTGTGCTGTAGCACACTGGTGTCCCAAGAGAGGCTCTTAGTATGCTGGGAAAATCTTTAAAGATCATTACTTAAATTATTTTAGAAGTTCAAAGCAGTATGAGTAAATCCTTTTTCTTTTACTTTTTTTGATAAACATAATTTAAATATGCCGTGAAAGTTTAACTGTAAGTTCAAGCGTGCCAAAAGATTAAAAAGGCTGAAAAACACTGCCATAGAGAATGATAGAAAATGAGAAACTGCAAAGTTCAATACTGCTTGCCTTTGTAGAGAATTATCCAGACTAGATTAAAGGCAAATCCTAAAATTCAGGGTGCCCAGCAGATCTCAAAGAGATGAAATTTCATTCTTAGGCATATCATTGAAATATCTAAAAAGCCAGAGATAAGTCACTCAAAAAAAAAGTCAAATGTTAAACTAACAGCTAATTTCCAAACTGCAAAAATGGAATAATTTTAGAACTAGTGAGAAAATAACATGCAAAAAGTTGAAATTTTTAACAATGATGAAAAAATGTACTATCTGATGAACAAAAAAAGACTCTTAGGGATCTTCTGAGGACTAATGCTATGATGATTAAAAATGATTCCACAAAGGCTTGAGGTGCAAAACAAGTGGATGGTGGTTAGACAGTGGTGTGCACCTGTAGTCCCAGCTACATCTGGGCCAGGGTGGGAGGATCAACTGAGCATAGGCCTTCAAAGCTGTTGTGTGCAATGCTTGTGCCTATGAACAGCCACTGTACTCCAGCTGGTTAAGCAACATACTGAGACCCTGTCTCTTAAAAAATAAAAGGATGGCGAGCAAAAAACTTTAAGTAAGGGTAAATCTAAAGCATTAACTCTCCAAAACAGTAATAACTTTTTTAGAAGCCACCAAATAATCCATGATAAATTATAACTTGGGAGTGAATGAGCAGAGTTAAAGTATTACATGGCATCTGGGAGGTGGCGTTGGGAGGATTACTTGAGGTCAGGAGCTCAAGACCAGCCTGAGCAAGAGTGAGACTCTGTTTCTACTAAAAATAGAAATATCAGCCAGCACCGTGGTACACACCTTCAGCTACTTCAGAGGTCTGAGGCAGGAGGATGACTTGAGCCCAGGAGTTTGAGGTTTTAGTAAGCTATAATGACACCACTGTACTCTAACGGAGGCAACAGAGCAAGACCCTGTCTCAAATAAATAAAGCTCTTTTTCTACATTGATTGAGATGATCACACTTTCTCTTTAATGTGTTAATGAAGTGGATTATGTTGCGTTCCTGGGATAAACTCAATTTGGTTATCTTTAGACTAAATTTCTCTCTATGAGCTGCTTTAGGTTGTAATGATTAATATTTGGGTTATTCAGCTCAAAATATTTTCTGATTTAAAAAAATTTTTTCTAACCACATCCTGCATGATCTAACTTCTATTATGGGTTCGTCTTTGACTCATGGGTTATGTAAAGTGTTCTTTTCAGACAGAGTTTTATGTTAGCTCTTTGCTACTGATAACTAGCATGGTCAGAGAATGTGCTCTGAATTATTTTCATCTTTTAAATTTCTTGGATACTTTCACTGTGGTGTATGGTCAGTTTTTCAGGTATTCTGTATGTAGTGGAATTTAAGTTATTTTGCTGATGTTAAGTGTAGTATTCTATATATGTCCAGTAGGTCATTTGTCAAATGGTGGTGTTCAAATGATACACATTCTCATTAACGTATATATTTTTTGCTTGTTCTGTCAGTTACTGGGAGGTTGCATTAACACCTAATATGATTGTGGAATTGTCTCATTTCTTCTCATATTATTGCTTTATGTGTTTTGATATTATATAATAGTTTCATACACATTTAAAGTTGTTATGAATTGAAAATTTTTTCTTATGAACTCTCTTTACCCTCTAATCATAATTTTTACTTTAAAATTTAGTTTGCTGGATAGGAATATAGTCATGCCCATGTCCTCCTTTTAATATTTACATAATACTTGTTTATCTAACTTTTTTGAATCCTATGTTTTAGATATAAGTTCTTATAAACAGCATGTAATTGAATTAAAAATCCAATTTGGGAACATTTGTTCATTTATATTAAAAAATTTTGTTTTGTATCTGTCACTTGTTTTTGTGCTGCCAGTCTTACTTTTTCTCTTCTTTTATTTTTTTTAACCTTTTATTGGATTAAATACTTTCATCATCCTATTTTTCCCTGATGTTTGTTTGGATGTTATGCCTTGTTTCAGTTCTTTTAGGGAATGCTATCGAATTACAGTATTCATATTTAAGAAGTCAAAGTCTAACGTTATTCTCCTCCCAGACTATGGAAGGACTACAGGAAATTTTGTTTCCCCCCTCCTTACTTATCTGTTATTATTAGCATATACCTATATTTTAATTTATATTTTATTCAACATCATATGAAATGAAATTATTTTTGTTTTATATAGTCAGTGTTCATTTAGATTTATCCATATTTGTCTGTATTCTTTCTTGCTTCTCATGCCTTGCATCTGAGAGCACTTCCTTTGGATGATTTTTTTTTTTTGAGACAGAGTACCTGTTGCCTAGCTCACAGCAACCTCAAACTCCTGGGTTCAAGTGATCCTCCTGTCTCAGCTTCCCAAGTAGCTGGGACTACACGTGTCCACCACAATGCCTTGCTAATTTTTTTTCTATTGTTAGTAGAGATGGGGGTCTCACTCTTGTTCAGGTTGGTCTCCAACCCCTGAGTTCAAGTGACCCTCTGGTCTCTGCCTCCCAGAGTGTAGGAGCCACTGTGCCCAGCCATGGAAGTATTGCCCTTAGCTTTTCCTTAGTGACCAACTGCTGGAGGTAAACTCTCTATTTTGGTTTGTCTCAAAATGTCTTTATTTTGCTGGGCACAAAATTCTAGGTTGCCAGTTATTTTCTCCTAGCACATTATCTCCTGATTTCCACCCTGGGGATTGAGATGTCAGACTAATTAATGTTTGTTCCTTAGAAGGAATCAGTGATTTCTCAGTGATGACCTTTTAGGATCTTCTCCTTGGTTTTCATGGCCTGGAGCTTTGCTTTGTTGTTTCTAAGTGCACATTTCTTTTTATTTACCCTCTTTGGAGCTCAGGCTTATGGATTTTGCATTGGAAATTTCTCATCTATTAACTCTTTGAATATTTTCCCTTCCACATTTAGTCTCTTTTCTCTTCTGGTACCATGATTAGCCATATATTTGGTCATCTCACCCATCATCCATGCTTGCTAACTCCCACACATATTTTTCATCCTTTTGTCTTGCAATGCTTTGTTCTGGATGATTTCTTCTAATTTATCTTCTAGTTCACTAGTTTACTTTTAGCTGTATCTAATATGTTGTTATAGCCACTATTTATTTTTATTATTTTTTTGAGCATATTTTAAAAAAATAGTTCTGTTGAGGAATGCTTCATATACCATAAACTTTGACCATGTTCATTATACAGTTCATTAAGTATTAGTGAATTTATAGAGTTGCACTGCAATCACCATAATTCAGTTATAGGATTCTTGCATCACTTCACAGAATTCCTTTATGCTTGATTGCAGTCAGTGCACTGGCTGCTAAATTTTTTTGAGACAGAGTCTTTTTTGCCCTCAGTAGAGTGCTGTGGAGTCATAGCTCACAGCAACCTCAAACTCTTGGGTTTTAGCAATCCTCTTGCCCCAGTAGCCTGAGTAGCTGGGACTACAGAGTACCAATCTCCATGCCCCGCTAGTTTTTCTGTTTTTAGTAGAGATAGGGTCTCACTCTTGCTCGGGCTGCTCTTGACTCTTGAACTCAAGCAATCCACCTGTCCCAGTCTTCCGGAGTTGCTAGGATTACAGACATGAGCCACTGTGTCCAGCATTACATACCTTTTTACTGAGAAGTTCTTGGTTATATGTAACTTTGGTTGTTAATTATTTTCTCTTCTTCGAAGTCAAGCTTATCTTTTACTTCGTTTACACAGGTTATGCAGAATTATGTTTAAGTCTGTAATATTTGTAATATCTGAATTGTCTTTTGCTTCTGTTGACATTTACTCCTGGTGCATTGTTTCGTTGTGTGCTTTGTTAGTTTTAACAGTGAATTCCTTGGAAGATTACTTTTCTGAATTCTCTGAGGACTAGGTGGAAGGTGCCTTTCTCTAGATCAGCGGTTCTCAACCTTCTTTATGCCATGGCCCTTTAATACGGTTTCTGTGGGTGACCCACAGGTTGAGAACCACTGCTCTAGAGAGAATTTCCATTTGTTTCGGTGGGGTGCCTAAGAGTCTACTAGTCCAGAGTTACTTTCTGCATTAATGGCTTGATGTTTTATACTGTCTAGCCATGTGAATTTGGGGCTTAAATCTGCACAACTCTAACTCTCAAAGAACCTGATTGTTACCTTGTTCATTACTGTTTTCCAGCAGAGTATTACTTTACAAAAAGAGACAAGTACTTAGTCTCTTGTAGTTTCATTTTAGGCTTTGGTGAAATAAATTTCGAAATTTAATGTGCCTAAAAACCTATTAAAAAGCTAAGATTCTGGCTCGGCGCCTGTGGCTCAACGAGCTAAGGCGCCAGCCACATACACCTGAGCTGGTGGGTTCGAATCCAGCCTGGGCCCACCAAACAACAATGACGGCTGCAACCAAAAAAGGGCCAGGTGTTGTGGCGGGCGCCTGTAGTCCCAGCTGCTTGGGAGGCGGAGACAAGAAACTCGCTTGAGCCCAGGAGTTGGAGGTTGCTGTGAGCTGTGATGCCACAGCACTCTATTCAGGCTGACAGCTAGAGGCTCTGTCTCAAAAAAAAAAAAAAAAAAGCTAAGATTCTGGGCTTGGCACCTATGGCTCAAGCAGGTAGGGTGCTAGCCATATACACCTGAGCTGGCAGGTTCGAATCCAGCCTAGGCCTGCCAGACAACAGTGAGGCACCTGTAGTCCCAGCTGCTTGGGAGGTGGAGGCAGGAGACTTGCTTGAACCTGGGAGTTGGAGGTTGCTGTGAGCTGTGATGCCCCAGCACTCTACCCAGGGTGACAGCTTGAGGCTCTCTCTTGAAAATAATAATAATAGGATAAAGACTGCATCCTCGGGACGAGTAACAGCTTCCTTGCGGCTGGGCACAGTGAGACTGGGGAGAGAGGACTTCAGGCATCTCTGCCAGGCGGGATCTGCCCAGAAACTTCCCTTTGGGGACACATGGAGACAGCGTGAGGCTTCTGGACACCCTGAGGAAGGCTAAAGCGGCGGAGATTGGAAATGTCATCAAGCCACACGCAATAAAGATGGTTCCAGTCCATGAACCCCTGTATCACTCTCCTCTGGAGAAACCCCAACTGCCC
>CAUYON010168414.1:0-21904 GCA_963573935.1 Arctocebus calabarensis
CTAGGTCAATTTCATGTGAATTTCCTAGGCCTCAATTCCATGAATGGACTGTTTCCATTCTTGATACATTCATTCACTTTACCCCTGCTGAAGGGACTGTGTTTGTTCATTGATAACATTCATTCACTTTGCCCCGGGGAAGGGACTGTGTTCATTCATTTCCTGGCCAAGGAACCCATACACCTATATATACCCTGAGACTAAAAGCCTAAAGGGGAAGACTGGGAGAGAAATGAGAGAACTTCTCTCTCCCCACTTGAGTTCTCTCTCTCTACCAGGAGCGTTAGTGTTTTCTGTATTCTTTTCTGTAAATAAATTCTGTCTTACCAGTGGGGGGTGGGGGAGAGAGAATGCCATGAAGGCTATGTTAAACAGTTAGATGAAATCATTTCAGATTGTATATGAAACCAGCACATTGTACCCCTTGATTGCACTAATGTATGCAGCTGTGATTTAATAAAGAAAAAAAAACTGAGAAAGTTCAGGCTCATAGATAAAAAAAGACGATACTGTTAAAATGTCCATACTATGCAAAATACCCTATAAATTCGATGTGATTACTACCAAAATGCCAATGATATTCTTCACAGAAATATAAGAATCACAAAAGACCTCACATAGTCGAAACAATCCTAAAGAAAACAAGCCAAGCTGAAGGCATCACTGTATCAGACTTCAAAACATGTACTACAGCTCTGTAGTAACCACGGTAGCATGTTACTGGCATAAACACAGACACAGGCACCAGTGGAACAGAATAAAGAACCTAGAAATTAATTGACATGTTTACAGCCAACTGATTTTTGACAAAGGTGACAAGAACATTAATTGGAAATGAACAATCTCTTTAATAAGTGGTAATGGGAAAAGTGGATATCCAAATGCTGAAGAATGACATTATTCTTCTGCCCATCACCAAATACAAAAATAAGCTTAAAGTGGATTGAAAACCTAAATGTAAAACTTGAAACTGTAAAACTATTTGAAGAAAATATAGGGAAAACACCACCAGCGCACTGGTGTAGGGAAAGATGTTATGATTAATATTCAAAAAACACAGACAATGAAAGAAAACATAAACAAATGTTGTCATATACAAATAAAAACCTCTTGCTGAGCAAAATTATAATAGTAATAATAACAAAAATAACAATCAACAGAATGAAAGGACAACCTACAGACTGGGAGGAAATGTTTGCAAACTATTTGTCCAACCAGGAATTAATACCCAGAATATACAATGAATTGAAACATGTCAATAGCAAGCAATTTAATTAAAAGTTGACAACTGACCTAAACAGACATTCATCAGGAGAAGAAATCCAAATGGCCAACAAATAAATGTATGAAAACTGCCTAACACTGCTATTCATCAGGAGGACACAAACCAAAATCACAATGAGGTATTATCTCACTCCAGGTAGGAAGGCTATTATCAAAAAGACAGCAAACATACTAAACACTGATAAGAATGTGGATAAAAGAGAATTTTTACATGTCATTGATGAGAATATACTAGTGCACCCACTATGACGAAAACTGGAAATTCATTAAACATCTATAAATAGAATTAATAGTCTCTCCCACGGTTTCTCCTTCATGAGAGATACCCACTTCCAACTCTTCCGAAGTGCTCTAAACTTTCTCTTTGTTGGTCCTAAACACCATTTCTCTGTTACCCTGAAAAAATATAGAATTACTATACGATTCAGCAAACCCACTACTGGGCATTTTTCTCAAAGAAGGAAATCAGTACATCTAAGAGACATCTGTATCCCTATGTTTATTGCAACACTGTTCACAATAGCCAAGATACAGAATGAACCGAGGTCCACAACAACAGATGAGCAGACGGATGCAACTGAAAGACATAATGTCAAGTGAAAAAGCCCAGAACGAAAAGTTAAACACCACATGTTCCCACTCATTTGTGGAAGCTGACTATGTTGATCTTACAGATGTAACAACGGAAATAGAGGACACTAGAGGTGAAAAGGTTTGGGGGAGGTGGAGATAGACAGAGATTTGTTAAAGGACTATAAAATGACAATTAAGACAGTAAGTTATAGTGTTCTCTATTACTGTGGGATAACTGGAGATAATGATATTTATGTAGTGGAGTATTCATGTATGGAGGAGAATATCGAATGCTCCCAAAGACATGATAAATATTTGAGACGATAGAATTGCTAATTACACTGATGTATATGGACTATTCAGTATGTACCCCATAAATATGTATACTTATTATGTGTCAATTAAAAATAAAAAAAATAAGCCCTTCTTACTGAGTACTGGTAATTTTCTCATTTTCTTGCTATTCAATATTTCTTTTCACTTTCTTATTTGTCTTTTAACAAGTTGAAAGCCTCATTATGTAGTCATCCTCAGCAACATCTTCATTTGTAATTTATAATTTTTATATCTTGTTTAATACATTTTTCCTATCAGGAGTCTGTGAAATATTTCTTAAAACTTCATTTTATTTACAAAATATACAACTGTTTATTTTTATTTAATTCTTTAGCCCTCTAACAATTGACGTTTTGTTGTAAATTTTCTTCATGAAAAACATTCAATTTCTCTCCCTTTTTGTTCCTTATGATTAATCAGTTCCAACCACATTTATTGCAAAATCAATACTTGCCATCACTGAGTTGTATTGCCTCATGTGTTAAATATCAGACTTCAACTATTTTTCA
Organism: Arctocebus calabarensis; assembly: GCA_963573935.1. Classification (NCBI taxonomy): domain Eukaryota; kingdom Metazoa; phylum Chordata; class Mammalia; order Primates; family Lorisidae; genus Arctocebus; species Arctocebus calabarensis. The sequence continues at coordinate 2,703 of CAUYON010168414.1, forward strand.
TAGTCCAAGTTTCAGGTCTCTTAAAAATTCCATTGCTTATTTGTGGGTGTGTAGGAACCTATGTAACAGGATATGTAGAAAGCTATGTAATAAACTATATAAGCACCTATGTACTAGGATATGTAAGATTTTCCCTGAGGCTATGGGGAGGCCCACGTCCTGTGAGCCTCCAGTTTACAATCCATTGTCTGGCCTGCTTCCTTGGAGACGGCATCCCGGTGTGTGCCCTTTCAGTGACATACTGTCTTAATTGGCTCATGCTTGCAGGCTGAGGCAGGTGGACCACTTGAGCTCAGAAGTAGCATATGAGCTGGACCAAGAGTGAGACCCCATTATCTACTGAAAATAGAAAAAAAAATTATCTGGGCATTGTGACAGGTTTTTGCCATCCCAGATACTCAGAAGCCTGAGACAGGAGGCTCACTAGAGCCCAGAAGTTGAGTTTGCTGTGAGTTGAGCTAGGCGATGGCCAGGGTACTCTAGTCTTGGCAACAGAATGAGACACTATCTAAAATAAATATATATGAAATATATAATATAAATATTTATAAAATATATAAATATGAAATATATAATTTATAAATATATATAAGGATCAATATATATTAAACCAAAGTATGGTACAATATATTTTATATTTCATATTAAGTTTTATTTTTTGTGAAGATGTAATTTATGAAAAATGTAAGATATATTGTACTAAAATACCTGCTATGGCATTACTAGTTCATTCCCCTTTTCTTTCCTCTTTTTCTCTTTTAAACTTCCTTTTCTATTAAAAGAAGACAAATATTACTTACAATTTGAGAATTGATAGAATAGTCAATTCTGAAGTTAATTTATTTCCTAAAAGGCATGTCTCTCTAATGCTCTCAAAATTGAGACACGCGACTTCAGTTTGGAGGATAGCCCCTTAATCTCGCACTACATTAAAGTTCTTAAAATCATAAGAAACATTCTTCTGCTTGACCTTTAGCACATCTTTATTGTAATTCACCTGACCACTCTATCTGTGAAAACTGGTATTTTCTTGCATTGATTCTTTAAAGAACTGTCTGGAGTACATAAAAACTAAGTGACACCTGATACCACTTTAAAGTTAAGTCTAATGCAAGTGGATGTGCACTCAGTCAATGATTATCAGTCAATACGAGGGGCACAGATGAATATTGTGGAAACTGCAACTGATATGAAGACATTGGCTGACTCTAGGACTCTATAGGAGGTACAACTTACAAAAAGCATTCTTATCTAATTGAACTGTGAGGGTGATGTTCTGATATCTACATTTGGGTACAACCTTTATCTTTCCACTAGTAAATACTGATCAGTTCATGACACTTTAGTTCTTGCTGTTGTTCTATAAAATTCTCTTTCTTTTTTAATTTTTTTCCAACTTACTCTAAGTTACTTTTAAAAAGGGCAGCTCTTGCCTATTCAGTTCAAGTATATTGGATGCTATCTACAGATTGCTGGAATAATGTCCCTAAATACTGAGAAAGGACTGTGATCCACTACTAAACATTTTTATTTTCAAATTGATTTTGTAGATTTGTTCAAGTCTCTGTGCACATAATTCATTAAATGAGACCCAGAAAAGCAATAAACAATACACTAGTGAAATAAACTACTCAATTTGATATATAGCGCTTGAGATCATGGGATTAATTTAATAATTTTCACCTTGAAAGTGAAAATCCTGCCAAATAATAATTAAACCATTTCCCAAACCATATTTTCGCACTATGTAAACTCAGCATGCATGTGCACCTGTTGAAGGAATTTAGAACATTGTATGCACTCATGAAAAGAATTAAAAATACTAGAATATCCATTGATTATGAGCTAAAGATTTTGTAAAACTGATTAAGACTTGGATGCTACAATTTTTCTATAAAAATTATTTTTGAAATTCTATTATGGAATAATAATAATATGGAACAATTAATGAGGCTTTTTCACAAATAATTATTTCTATGAATTGTGAGGGGCTCTAGAAGGCAAAACTGCTTCTCAGGTTGGCGCCATCATATTCAGTTAGCCACACACTATATGATACAGATATTCTGTCTTTTTTAGTAGGGTCATATTCAAAGATCCTTTTCCCCATTTGTGTATAGTTTATCAACACAGTTGAGAAGGGCTTTACAGTATAAAATAAATGTATAAACCTAAGAGTTTCTTGCATAATTATTTGAACAGTGCTTTTAAATATACATAATATTTGAAAACTCTTAAAAGAAAGAGATTACCTTCAAATCGACTAATGGATGTGCACCTTTCATGATTATTTCCTCAGATTTCTAATATGGTTTCTTTTTGGTCATAGATTATTTAAATTTAAGTACCATGATGTTGACTTATTTGGAAAGCCCGAAATTCTTAATTCACTTTTGAGTCATCTACGAATGTATAGGCATCATTGGGTATAAAAGGAGCTATTGTTTTGATGTTATAACACAACGCTTTGAAGAAAGGTAATGATGAATGACATGGCTAAATTACATTAATGTCTACATTCTCCTTGTAAATAATTAAACATCACAACATTTCATAAGCAGTATAGCCTGTAGAGTAAGTAGTATAATATTCATGTTCTCAAGTGGTAACTTAGATTTATTTCAAAGGATATTCATTGAAACCATCACTACTACCATGACTATCGGCACTACTCTTCATTATCAATGGAAACATAGTTCATTTCCTGTGCTAATTAGTCAATACATAGATTTATTCACACAAAGCATTGATTGGGTTGATACACCAAGCTTAAACTAAGTTGAATTTGACAAAGCACTGCTCACTGATATAGAGCTTAATATGAACTTTTATGTATCCAATTAAAACACTAGGGAAAACACCACAAGTGCATTCAAGCTTTTTCTAGTCAGTCAATCTGTCATCATAGTAAGCATGGCTGCCTGTTCTGCAATTTTCCAGTGCCAGTGTGATATTCACATACCATCTGCCGACTTCCACTTATTGCTATTCAAGCTTCATTGCTGGTATTCATTTCTCATTTTGGTCATCATAAGTCAGCATGTTTGTGAAAATCCAGTACTGCTTGCTGAACTAATACGTGTACAACTGCTGTTGAATTTAGGCTTTGGGACTTATATTGCTGCTCTGATAATTTCTTATGGATTCATCTTCTGCAAAATTCATGGAGTAACATATTGTACTGAAAGCACATAGTAAAAGAAGGCATTCATTTTTCAATAGAAAGAAAATGAGAAGTCATCAGACACTGTTTTTTTATCATTATGATAGAAAAGGCAACTTTACTTGCACAAATTGGATTTTTTTACTTAAAGAACTTTGGACATCATCTTTTATTTGATCTATATTACTTGGCATTTTGCCATATAAAAATAGATCTAAGAGTCAAATTGACCAATAGTTCAACATCTCAACTCTCACCTAAATCCCTGGCTCCAAACTTACAGGAGGAAAAGTCATAGTTTCTCATTGTTACTGAATTATCCTTTCATATTATCCTTGTACACACCTTACATAACTCCTTTTCACTTTTAAATTCAGACAGAACATCTAATATGGATTCAAAATAACTATAATTTGTTTCTTATATGCCTCCATATGACATGTTATGATTCAAGGAAACTCTCCACAAATCAATAAAATTATTTAATTTCTCTTTTTAAAGTCAGATGTGAATATTTTTTGGATGCCTTTGAATTTCAGAATCTAAGGTTATGCTTCTCAGATTCTGTCTATGCATTATTTATTTTATAATTTGCTCCTTTATCGCTTATGCTATCAGTAAGCACAAAGAGTAAGTCCCAGAACTTGCACGCACTTTTGATTCTAAAACTCCATGGGCACATGTGACTATTCTTTGGGAGGTCAGTTTGCCTTCCCTAACTCACCATGTTGTGATGTCTTATGATCATCAGTGCCAATCTCATTTATCCTTCATTTAATTTGTTAGACATCATCAGAAGCTCAGGACTGCAGTTCATTCGTCTTCCTCCAGAATTATCACTGCTATACAGGTCTTCAAATCATCCTCTTAGGAGCAAATCTTCTGAAATTCTTGAAACATTCCCTACACTGTTCTCTCCAAATGCTCTATGATCTCAGCCTTCGTATTCTTGCTTTAAGTAACTGGAACTCAGCTTTCTCCGCAGCCCACTGCCTCTTTTGCAGGGATTGGCTGTTTTCTCTTACATGCTATATTCCACTGTATTTGGATGTGAGATAATATTAATATTAGTTTTCTGTCGCCGTTGTGACAGATTACCACAAACTTAGTTCTGAAAATAACACATATGTATTGTCTTACAATTTTGGAGATCAGAAGCCAAAATGGATTGGCAAGAGCTGGGTTTCTTCTTAAGGTTTAAGGGTAGAATTCACTTCCGGTCTTTCCCAGCTCTTAGAGGCGACTCACATTCTTGACTCTTGGGATCTTTTCTTTTGTTTTTTCCTTAAGTCATTTGTACAAAGATCATGAATACATTTATGTCATTATGGAATTTAATATGTTGATTATTTGTACAAATTGGAGTGCTTACACCCTACTAATCAACATAACCTTCACCTCATTTACCCAATTACAAAGTTAAGACATTTGGGTTCTACACCTGGTAGATCCAACTTGTACTTGCAAAATGGTCCTTAGGTGTGGTACCCCTACTAACCCTCCCTCTACCGACCCACCTTCCTTCCTTCCTCTCTGCGTCCCCTTCTCTCCTTCATCCTAGTCTATAGTTGGGTTTCATTTTTCAAATGCAAGTGTGAATGATTATAAGTTGTTTTCACAGTAGTAATGACCAGCTCCATCTCTGTTTTTAGGTCTCTTCCATTGACTCTGATCCACCTGCATCCCTCTTATGAGGACCTCTGTGACTTTTGTCCACCATGAGAATCAGGCAAAATTATCTATTTCAAGATCCTTACCTTAATAACATCTATAAAGCCACTGAATATTCATAGGTTCTGGGGATTAGGTCATGGGCGTGTTTGGGTAGCCACTATTTTGTCCACCACAGAGTACATATCCTCTTTGCTTTTAATTGCAACTTCTAGCAAATTAGGCCATCATTCTGAAAATCAAGTTTAAACCTCATGTCATAAGAATATTCCACCTGCAATCCTCCTGTATAGATGGAACCTGGAGACAGTCTGCTCAATTTCTTAAAAGTACTCTGTCCCACTTTTCTCTCCAATTCTATAATATGATTATATTGATGTCAAAATTCTTGATGATTGTACTTAAGAAAACATGATCTTAAAAATAATTTGGCCATTTAGATACTTACCTCTTTCTTTCAGTGATCCCATCTTTCTCCTCACTCTACTCATTCTCATCCGTTGCAATACCTGAGACATTTTCAATTACTAAAAACAGGATTATTTTTATAGTCTCAATTTGTGCCATCTTACTCTGATCACCAATCAATTATACACACTTGCTCTAATTATCATAAACTTAAAATTATTTAGCTTCCATAGGGAGCTATAATTTATCCTATTACTCTTCTGTGTTTTCCATTTTTATGTTATCACTTCCTCTTAAGTATCCATCATTTGTAATCATGGAAATGAGGAAAGAAGGGGAGGGAGTAAGGAAAGGAAGGATGAAAGAAGAGGAAGGAAGAAAGGTAACAGGGAAGGAGGGAAAGAAAGAGAATGAAAACAGTGGAGGAAAAATGAAGAAAGAAAAAGGAAAAAGAGGTAGAGTCCTCAGTCTCTTACAGCTTTTCACATATTAATTGACTCTCTTCTTTAGATTTCAGCCTATATTTCAAACTGAATCTCTATAAAGGGCATTTTGAATATTTGATAAAACTGGAAGCCATTTATTAAGTCAATGATAACCTATTTTCAAAGAGTATGAAAATAATTCTTCATTGTAAATTCAAAGGTAAAATAAAAGGCTTGAAATAAATGTACTACCAGTTTTTATCAACATTAGTAAAGATAAGTGCTTGACATTTTTATAAAGAATAAATTTTATTATATATATTTAAGGTAATGATATATATTATGGAATACATATAAGCAGTAGAAAAGTCACTGCACTGAAGCAAATTAATATACCATTAATATCTAACTATTTTTACCATTCAATAGGTAAAATTAGGGAAAAGGGGAAATGTTACAACTAATACTACAGAAGTACAAATAATCATGAATGTACATACCAATAAATTGAAAAATCTAGAAAAAATGAATAAATTCCTAGAAACAAATAATCTACTGAATCATTAAAACATATAATAATCTAAGTAGATCAATATGAAGTAAGGAGATCAAGTTAGTAATAAAATTTGCCTATGACATAAATGGTTGGAACCAAATTGCTTCACTGACAAATTTTATCAAACATTTAAGATGAAGGAGGGAAGAGTAGGGGGATGGCAAAGGAGGGGGGTGGTTCGTTAGAGGTAGGGTTAATAGTGGCACCATGCCTATGGAGCATATTGCAAGGTACAAGTCAAATCTATCAAGTATAGAACAGAAATGTCTTAACACTGTGATTAAGTAAATGAGGTGAAAGCTGTGTTAATTAGTAGGATGTAAGTACTCTACTTTGTACAAATAATCAACACATTGAATCCCACAGAGGCATAAATGTATTTATGATCTATGTATATATGATCATAAATACATTTAAAAATAAGTATATTAAAGGCCTTCCTTTAAATCTAATAAAAAAAATAAAGATATATAATACCAATCCCTCTCAAATGCTTCCAAAATGTTAAAGAGGAAGGCCTATTTCCAAACAGATTTTAAGAGGCCAGCATTAGGCTGATACCTAATATAGAAAAGAGCACTACAGGAAAAAAAAAATTAGAAAATTAAAGGCCAATATCTCTGATGAATATAGATGGAAAAATTCTCAACAATATACTATCAAGCCAAATTCACAGCACATTAAAAGAATAATTCATAATCATTAAGTGGAATTTACCCCTGAGATGCAAAGATGGGTCAACATAAAGTAAATCAAAAGTATGTATCACCATATTAACTGAATGAAGGACAAATGATATGAACACCTTTAGAGATGGAAGGACAATGATATGAACACCTTTAGAGATGGAAAAAATTGCATTTGACAAAATTGTATGTTCTTTTATTACAGAAGCTATCAAGAAGTTAGGTATAGGAGAAATGCTCCTCAACACAGGAAAGACCATAATTGACAAGTCCACATCTACCATCATACTCACTGGTGAAAATTAAAGGCCTTTAAGATCAGGGGCAAGACAAGTGCCCACCTTTGCTTCATCTTTTTAAGACAATACTGGAAGTTTTATCTAGAGCAATGATGTAGAGAGAGTAATGAAACTCTAAAGAGAAAAAGAAGTGAAATTGTCTCAATATGCTGATGACACAGTCTTATACACAGAAAACCTTACCAACTCAATAACAACAGCAAAAGCTGTTAGAATGGCTAAATGTATTCAGTAACTTTTTGGGTACAAAATCTACATTAAAAAGTTAGTGGTGTTTCTATAGACTATCTGACAAAAATTAAGAATCTCATTTACAATGGTTTAAAAATGCTTAGGAATAAATTGAATCAATTAAATGAAAGACCTATACATAAAACTATGAAACATGGTTAAAGACATCAAAGCTCCGAATAAATTGAAAGGTATGATGAGGCCATGAATATGAAGAATTGATAATATTAAAAATTCATACTACCCAAAGCAGATTAAATATAATCTTTTTCAAAATCTTTATTTCTTTTTTGATAGAAATACATATATAGAATTGAATAATCCTAAAATTGTCATAGAACCACACACACAAAATCCTCAAATAGCCAAAACAGTCTAATTTCATTCTAAATGAATTAAAAGAACAAAGTTGGAGACATCACATTGCCTGACTTCAAAATAAGTGTGTACAGTGTCTTACAGAGATAATCAAAACAACTTGATAGTGGTATAACAATAGATATATTGACCAATGATTTAGGATAGATAACCCAGAAATATATGCACACATTTGTGGTTCTTTTATTATAAACAAAGTTTCAATGAACCCACAGTGAGGAAAGATCTCTTTAAGAACTGATGTTGGCACAGCTGGATATCTACATGCCAAAGAATGAAATCAGACTGTGATCTCAAATCATATACAGAATCAATTCAAAATGGATTAAAGATAACAATAGAAGACTTGAAACTACAAATCTACTAGAAGAAAACAAAGGAAAAAGTTCCATGACATATTTGTAAAAATGCTCATCATAAATAACCAGGGAATGATAATTAAAACAATGAATTATCACCCTTATATCTGTGAAAAGGGCAATTATCAACATATAAAATAGCTGATAACTGAGTTCAGTACATTTCAATATAATTAAATTTCTAAGGTTTTCACACAAGAAATGTTAAATATTGGAGGAAATGAATTACGTTAATCAGACTAATGTTTCCACATCGTATTCAAAAATCAAATACCACTATATACTCCATAAACATATATAAGTATAATTTTCCAATATATACTGAAAAACAAGTTTTTCTACAGATTGAAGTATAATACTTAAACCAAGCTATAATACTGAGGTCATCATACACCACTACCCCTATTGGAATGACCTCCAGTGATTATGACTAATACTCAAATTCTTAGCCTGACTTTCCATGAGATGCAGCTTTATATTCTGTAATCAGTTTTATACTTCTTGTTTGGCTGTCTTTGCTGTCCTTTTTATTTTGAAACCTGTTATGCTTCCAGTTGTCCACTGGGCCGAAATTACATTGTGAGGTCACTGATCCCCCAGTCTGCAGCCCTGCAAATGAACAACTGCCAAAGGTAATAAATCACTAACTCATTTCTCTTCCAAAACTTTTTTTAAAAAATGTAAGCAGAATGTTTCCTACTTATAATGATGGTAGGTGTCAGGGAAGAGAAAAATGGTGGAAAGGGGTCTCTTACAAGTAGTAAAGTAGGTTCCCACATTAGCTGTGAATGGCAACTAACCGAGGCAAGGCAATATTGTCTTTTTATGTGGTCAAATGTTGCAGAAAGACAATAGCTTTAAAGATGTAACCCAGAGGGCAGGAAAAAAAAATCACAAAAATTCCATGCATGTGGATAATTAGCCATGATAAGACAATAGTAGATATTGCTATAGCCAATTACTTTGAAGGGGAAGAAAAGCAAGGTGATCGAGTTCAGCTGCTATGTAGGAGTCAGGTGGTTATTGCTTAACTTTGGAAGAAATGTTCTATGATACAGTAGTTCTAATATTATATACACTTGGGGTACAAGGAGAAAGTAAGCTGCCACAGGAGGAAAGCTTGGGGCATTTTCCTCCCAATCAATACAATGGATTTGAAACTGGCATTCAAAACACACACACACACAAAATCAAATTTAGTATTCTATATTATCAATATTATTTCAATGATTATCAAAAACCCATATTTATTTTTTTCTAATTGTTTTTATCTATTTTTTGTTTTTTGATACAGAGTCTCACTCAGTTGCCCTGAGTAGAGTGCCTTGGCATCATAGTTGACAGTCACCTAAAACAATCCACTTGCCTCAGCGCCCCTGAGTAACTGGAATTATAGGCATGTGCCACTATGCCCAGCTAGTTTTTCCATTTTTAGTAGAGAAGGGATCTTGCTCTTGCTCAGACTGATCTTGAACTCTTTATTTTCACGCAATCCATCCACCTCAGCCTCCCAGGTGCTAGGATTACAGGGGTAAGCAACTGTGCCAAGCCACAACAATCTATATTTAATGTTTTACCCCTTTGTTTGCAATATGACAAAACTGTTTGGCCATTTTGTTCAAATTTATTCTCAAATAACACAGTACATGGCCAAATATGATTATGATAATATTTATCACATTATAAAATGAACGTCACTTTCTTAGTAATTTTCTGAGTGTATTGTGTAGAAACTCTCAAAATCTATTATCTCTAACATTTTAGAGGAAAAAAAACTCAGTAAATGTTTTTACAAATTTAACTTTGAAAATACGGAAGGTGATTAATGTAATTTTATCTCACTGAAGTTTTCTTAGACAGTTTAGCAGATCTGCTTTCTCCCTCTATTTCTCCCTTTCCTGACAGTGTTAGCATGGCTGTTCCATTCATTTAGCTCTCAATGAAAATGTTTTAAATGAGCGCTTGAATTCATGATGCCCAAAATAAAATTACAATTTTTCCCAATAGTAACTATGTTACTCTTTCTGAATGCAGTCTGTGATACGCTGGAATTTCATTATTGTTCATGAGTAGAGATATCCAATTTAAAAAGTTTGTCTCTCCTCAAAAAGCATGTATTGAGTGCTTACTGTGTACTCGACAATGAAGAATCATGTCTCATAAAGTGGAAAGCAATTATAAAACCATAACATGGATTTTTTCACTATTTTTTAAAATAGTTTTGATGATTTTTTATTTCAAAGTACTTATTTTAGTGCACATTTTATTATATAATGTATATATATGTGGTTATATTTAAAATGAGTTGAGGGCCGCTTAAAAATTTAAACTTACTATTTTCTTTACTTAGAATTTTAAATGCATTAATATACTCTATATTTTTGAGAAGACAATCTTCTGGAAGAATAGATCAGTAAACAAGACTCTTAATGATACTTCAGTGTTACACACACCCACACATGCACATGATCTTTTTCGTCTGTCAGACTATAATTTATGAATCATGTATGCTGACACATATAACAAGATAAATGTAATTATTTTATTCTTCCCAGCTGCAAAAGCAAATAAAAGAAGGTATCATACTGTTTGCAGAATTTTTTTTTTATATTTTACCAAATAATTCAATATTGCTTTACTTCTTTCCACTTGAATGGAGAACAAAGTAATTTGTCTTTTCTTTATTAAAATGATGTGGCATCGCTAATGTTAGATCTCAAAACTTAAATACAAGTAGTCAAACTTATATACTTAAAATGCACTTAGGATTACCCACCCACATTATCACCATGAAAGCAAAAATGTTAATTCAAATTTGCATTTGACTTGATTTTTATCTTTGAGTTATGGTGTCTGCTTATATATATTTAGTATGGCAGTTTACTTTTACATAGAAACAAGAATTCACACAGATGGCAATTTTTAAGATATGACAAATAGATTCGTGAACAAAAACATGACTGGTTTGAAACTGGGATGTTTGGAACAATTTTTTTTTTAAATCCTTTGTTTGTATCCTTGTCGTGTTCACTTTTAGCAATTTGATTTTTCGTTGCATCATAAACACGGCTTAAAGAGAGAGTACACTGGCTTTACACATCACACACATTATAAATGACCTGCTAGCATCTTTAAAAGTTCTAAACAAGGGCAGCTACTAAAAACAAAAGTATGCAATTCAAGATCTGTGTTTTTCCTTTTTTCTTTCTTTCTTTCTTTTCTTTCCTTTTTTTTTGAGATAGAGTCTCACTTTGTTGCCCTGGGTAGAGTACCATGGCATCATAGCTCACAGAAACCTCAAACTTCTGGGCTCAAGAGATTCTCTTGTCCCAGCCTCCTGAGCAGCTGGGACTACAGGTGCCTGCCACAACACTGGCTATTTTTAGATGCGCCCAACCTTATTCTTTTCTTTTTTTTTGTTTTGCTTGTCATGTTTTAACCTTAGGTACCAATACATACAGAATTTTATAATATTAAATTTGGGGAAGCTTGTGACTTTTAGTATAGTATCATTTCAATGATTTAAGAACACGAAACACACTATTCTTAAGAGAAAAAGAAAATTATATTTAAAAGGCTCCAGATACAGTAATTCAAAATTCATTGCAAGTAGAAAAATTGAAGCATTATAGATACACAAAATGTCTACCTTTTTCCCTGTGTGGTATTGACTAAAAGCTTTAGCAATGATGCCACGCATGTACTAGGACAAAGCAGACTCTTCAAGCTTACTGTTCTATGCTGAGTCCTGTTTGTGGAAATGGGAATCAAATTCACACAGCAGAAGGATAATGCACCCATCACATGACAAGATGTACCGAGAACACGTTATTACATTTCTAATGATATGCTTTGCAAACCTGTCTTTATTATGCCATCAAGTCTCCTGCCCTGAGAGAATGCATCTGTCGAAGTGGATAGGTCATTCTAATAGCCTTGAAATTTTAGATTTGTATATTCTTGGACTGACATATATCCTTTATCAAGGTGAAACAAACAAGAAAACGAAAGTAAACACCAAGAAAAGCAAAGTTTAAAACAGAATAGTAATTCCTCTGTCTCTCAGTCTCTTTCTATCATTTAATCTTTCTCATCTGTTTTTGCAACTAAAAAGCGTGGCATATTATATTAAGGAAAAATATGTACAAAATTTTAAATACATATAAAAATTATATAATGTCTAATAATTTGGCATAATATAAATCTACTTTCAGAAGTAATTTGAAAGATCAAAATGGAAACCAACCAAGAAAGACTCTAAGATTAAGGAAACAAAACTCCCTGTGGGTGGAGAATTAGAACCTAGCGGCCTTGCAAATTTACAGCTGCAACAAAATCAGACACAGTGCTGGCCTCACAATAGGCTTTTCTGATACACCACTGCAGAACTTACGTCATTTGCAGCCAGCTTACAGGGGCTGTGCACAAACTCTTTGTTTCCTCTAGCTCACTTTTGACTTTATCTGCCAAATTTACCTGTATTACTAAAACACTACCGCAAAGTCAAGTACATGGTTGTCCATTGCTCATGCTCTGAACCTGTGTGATACAGGCTCCCCGAAGCATCAGACCCAGCCTGTCCCTTCGCCCTTTGCACAGAGAACACCTTCACCACTGTTCAGTGACTTTCTGTTCCTGGCTTGCAAATCTACATTGCCAAGGAAGTCCCCCTATTTAGCCACCCTGGGGGTCTTTTGAATGGCTAAATAATTAGCACAAATGTTTGGTGTAATCATCAAGCTATCTCCTTTCAAAATTCTGATGAAGCTGGGATGACGATTCTCCTCTTTTGTCTCATTGCTAGCTGCATCCGTTCCTTAGTTAGCCAATAACGAGCACTAGCGAGAGACAAAAAATCCGGAGGGGTTTTAGGGATGATCATCTTTGTGATTTTCTCACATTGTTCAGCTCTGTTCCAGCAGCATGCACAGGTGAAGTGGCAGCGGTTGCTTTCAGCTTCGTGGTTCCCCTTTCCCTGTATTTATCGCCAGCCTCATCACAGCCCTTCACAGGCACAAGTGCTAGTGAGCTCGGACCCCATCCTGAGAGGTCAAAACCCACCTTTCACACAGGCATTCCTCTGAACCCTCAGAAAACACCCGCTGGGGAGCGCCCTCTATTCCCGGGTGTGAACGCTGCACCCGCTGGGGAGCGCCCTCTGTTCCCGGCTGTGAACGCTGCACCCGCTGGGGAGCGCCCTCTGTTCCCGGGTGTGAACGCTGCACCCGCTGGGGAGCGCCCTCTGTTCCCGGCTGTGAACGCTGCACCCGCTGGGGAGCGCCCTCTGTTCCCGGCTGTGAACGCTGCACCCGCTGGGGAGCGCCCTCTGTTCCCGGCTGTGAGCGCTGCACCCGCTGGGGAGCGCCCTCTGTTCCCGGCTGTGAGCGCTGCACCCGCTGAGGAGCGCCCTCTGTTCCCGGCTGTGAGCGCTGCACCTGCTGAGGAGCGCCCTCTGTTCCCAGCTGTGAACGCTGCACCTGTGGGACCACTCTCCCAAAGTTCTAGGTTCGAATCCCCTCACCTCTGCCTTTGTTCCCCAGCCTTGGATGAAGGAGCTGTCTTCTTGCCTGATGTGTTTGTGTTGCCTCACTTTCTATTTTCTTTTTTAAATACAATTTTACAAGCACCATATGATTTTCTAACTGTTAAAATTTTCCAGAGTGTGATGAGATGTGTAGAGAGTTGGAAAGAGAGTGTCTCCCCAACCTCTTAACAAGCCATGGCTGAGCTGAACAATGGGGGCTTCTGTGAAAACGGGAGAAAACTGAGCAGTAAAGCAAACAAAGGAGGGAAAATCAGAAGCCTGGCCAGGTGGAGGAGCAGGGCGCAGAATGACCTCGGACGGACACCACCGACAACCACAGGATCGGGAGATTTAAGCAGAGATGATTGAGTGTGGTTTAGTGTGAGGATGTAAGCCGTCTCCTTCGGGGATTTATACCTTCTTGCAGACTCTTCCCCTGACAGGAATGAGCATCCTTTCATTATTATGAAATTCTGGCTAAGGAGAACGTTGTCAATTCTGAAAATCCCCCCAGACTCACCTTCCCTATTATTGAATAAAAAATTGTGATGATACTTGTAAAAAATGATAAGAGTTTATGTAATACTATCAAGACTTTATAAAGGCCATTGTGATATGAGAGAAAAAATGAAGTGCACTTTACTGAAAGAAAGGTGGGCACATTTTTTGAACATGGGGTGAGCTAATGGAAAAGTGCTAGAGGGCCCGAATGAGGAGGTTGGCCAATGTGCTGAGGCTATTTTTGTTTGCTAATTGATGCTTATTGAAGTTAGGTTCCTACCCTGTCATGGAAACTGGGGGATAAAGTATGATCGTTTTCACGATCACATTCAAAGAGATGTCAACTAGATCCTTGGAAAGACATTCCTGGGTTATAAAGCCAGCAAGAGTCTGGGACATCTGTATGTCCAATAATCCAAGGGAGAACTTGCGCTCATGAGATTTCTAAAGTAAATGCTCTTGAAAAGATAAATCAGGGATGTAAAGTCAGGAAGAAGCTCGTTTAAAGTTTGAACAAACTGAACTTAAGGGGAACTCAAGATCTTCTGGCTGCTGTGCACCTGACCTCCCCCCCCCAAATAAACAAACAACCTGTCCTCTAAAAGGGAACAGATGAGAAAACTATGCTCTAGGCACTGAAGGAAACTCCCTGCATCTGTGGAAGAGTGAAAAACTGTGAACATGCTCTACCAATGTTGAAGGACAGGAAGATACGGCCACATCTGCAAGAAGAACAAGAACAGTTATGAAATGCACATTCCCAAGAGGCAAGTTCGGAGAGGTGACCTAAGACTGATGTTTAATCACACATCAAAGCTAGTCCCACTCTCAGGTTCCTGCCGGCATTTTAAAAAGTATCAAGTAAAAGAAAAAATTTGACACACCTGAGATTGCTAGGAGAGTATGCTTATCTCTGGGAAGCAGCACACACATGCACACGCACACACGTGCAAATATTCGAAGTCAAGAAGGTAGACCCAACTTGAATAAAGAGCAAATATTATATGAGCTCCATTCCTATCTGCATTAACATAAGCCCTGCGTACATGTCCTTGCAGGGAGAAAGTTATGCTTGTCTTTGAGTCTAAGCAATTTTTGCCAGGCCAGGCTTGGCGGCTCACACCTGTGATCCAGGCACATGTGGGAGGTCAAGGTGAGAGTATCGCCTGAGTTCAGGAGTTTGACAACAGCCTGAGCAAGAGCAAGACCTTGTCTCCACTAAACATAGAAAAAAAATAGCTGGACATCATGGCAGGTGCCTGTAGTCTGAGCTACTCTGGAGGCTCAGGCTGGAGGATCACTTGAATACAAGAGCTTGAGGTTACTATGTGCGAAGCTGACCCCACAGCACTCTAGCCTGGGACAACAGAAGGAGACGCTGTCTCCGTCCAAAACTGAAATAAAAGGCCAGGCAAGGTGGCTTACACCTGTAATCCTAGCGTTCTGGGAGGCAAAGCAGGAGGAGTATTTGAGCTCAAGGCTTAGTGACCAGCCTGAATAAGAGAGAGACTCCATCTCTATCAAAAACAGAAAAACTAGTGGGGTGTTGTGGTGGGCACCTATAGTCCCAGCTATTCCAGAGACTCGGGGGCTGAGGCAAAAAGATTGCATAAGCCTAGGAGTTTTAGATTGCTAGGAGCTATGACCCCGTGGCACTCTACCAAGGGTAACAGAGTGAAACTCTGTCTCAGAAAATAATAATAATAATAATACTAAGGCAAAAAAAGGAAAGAAGTATTAAGAAGCAACAATCCCTTTACAAATTCAGTTCAAACAAACAAACAAACAAAAAGTCCTCCAATGTTGTGGTTTATAAATTTGTTAAAAGTAATTTTTACCTTGGTATCTATTGTTTGATTAAAAAAAATTGGCCTCAAAATAATAAAAGGCAAGGCAAATAAATCACAGTCTAAAGTGGCATAACAATCATCAAACTAGACAAAGGTAGGATATAAATAAGCCAGACACAGGGAATTTCAAATAACCAGGTTTAATATATTAAAATTTCTAACACAAAAGGAAGACAGCATGCAAAATTAGAACAGTATTTTCAGGAGGGAGAAGAAAATTATAAAAACAATTGAACCGGGAATGTTAGATGTGGAAAATAATAAGCAAAGATGAAGAAACATCATAGGATGGGAATAGAAAATATCTTCACTACTCGGGAGGCTGAGGGAGGAGAATCACCGAAGCCCAGGAATTGGAGGCTGCTGTGAGCTGTGTGATGCCACGACACTCTACTGAGGGTGATAAAGTGAGACTCTGCCACTACAAAAAAAAAATCAGTATCTTTGATAGGTTCCTTTGAGGACTTGATACCATGGAGAAAAAATATCACAGAGATGGAAGATAGAGAAATAGAAATTGTACACATTGAACGCCTGAAAAAAAATTTTAATGTGGAAAAGGACAAGAACAACATATTTGAGACATGTCAATAACACGTGGTATGTGTGTGTGATTGGTAACCCAGACAAACAAAAAGAGAAACAGCAGAAGATACACTTGAAGAAATAATGGCTAACAATCTTGCAAAATTCTTAACATATTCCAAATGATACATTAAAATATTGTGGAGGACACCAAGTAAAGAAAAATAATAGCAAGCAGAATTAACAAAAACAAGTAAACAAAATATCCTAATCATGTCACATTCCATCAGCTAAAAAACAACAGATAAATACACAGGGCAAAAGATAAAATAAAACCACTAATAAGTTTTTTAAAAATAAAAGTAAATAGAGAAGATAGTATTGTTGTCTTGTATGGGATCATACTTTAAAGACATTACTTGGGGGAAAAAAACCCCACAAAACTAAAGAAGTCCAAATAATAGCGGCAAGTTTAGATAATAGCGGCATGCATCAATATTCATTTCTTGGTTTTGATCACTTTACCAAGCTTATATAAATGCTAATATCAGAGAATGTTGAATGGAGGACATGCCAATATTCTTTTACTGTCATATTAGTTTCATACAACTAAAAATTATTTCAAAATAAATCAAAAAATAGTACAGTTATTTCTGTTTTCTTGACCCAGGAATCACTGAACTACTTGGTACTGGGCCTGGATCCAATGAACTGTTGCTCATAAATGGGGTTTTGAGGCTGTGACTTCTTCAGTTTTAATGCTGTGCTGATGTCCTCAGAAATAGCTTGTGGATGGTTTTGATTATCTCTTGCCCCAAATAAAGTCAAAGCTCCTGTGTGTGCTACCTCTGATCTAACACATTAACCTCCTTTGTCAGGAGGGATACAGCTCTCCCCTGGTCCCTGCCAGACTGCCCTCTCAGTACCTCCACCGACAAATGCCTTACTTGGCAACAGATACTCTACGTGCTAAATGTGTTATTATGGATGTTTGACGGTTTAAAGGAAACCAAAAATGACAGATAAATAAGATAAAATTTGGTTATCACATATCACATTGGTTCAGGTTTAAGAAGTTTGGGGCTGGATGTTTAAACCATAGTGTCAAGACAAAGCCCTTTAACCTGCTTCACTTCAAAGCCTATGGAATTGCTCTTACCTGCTCAGGACTAGAGAGGTTGCCCCGCCACATTCCCATTTTTGTCAGAAGGATGGGGACACATGAAGAAAAATGAGGCAATATCCTTCTTCCCCCACAAGATTAGATTGCACAAATCACTTGAATCAAAAATATCATCCAGTTTCTTTTGACTTTACATGTCAAAAAAATATGACTTTCAGTTTGTCCTAACTAAAGATTCTCCTATTATAATAAGGTGATATTTATATTCAGTTCCTTACAAATACAGTATCAGTGTATAGATACCTTATTTAGATTACTTTATTAATAGCTGTCTCTTCAAATCTGCTGAGCTGGTTCCTACATATCTTTCTACAAAGGTTGCTACATAAGTTGTTAGTACATAGGGTGTTACATAGGTTGTTACATATCTTATTACACAGGTGGCTACACATCCTGCTACATATTCTGTTACATAGGTTGCTACATATCCCCCTTGTTTTGATTAAGACATTCTGAGGCTGGGTGAAGGAACCTATGTAACAGAATATGTAGCAGGATATGTAGCAGTTTGTTTATTTCATTTGCTCTTCTTGTCAAATAGTGCTCCTCCTAGGTAGGCAGAGAAAATAAAGAAAAAGAAAAAAAAAAAGCACCAAATAATTAACAAAACTACATCAAAGGAGTTGGTGAGGGCCTTCACCAAAGAAAAGGGATTTGTATTATGTTGTATTCTTCCAAACAAATAAGGGTAATATGAATTTTACTTATTTCATCACCTAACAGTTTGGAGGCTGACCAAAACCAGGCCTGGGTAGTGTTCTTGACACTTCCGTAGGAAGTATTAATAGTGTTCTTGACATATTCCAAGTGATACGTTGTTCACATGCCTATAATTCCAGTTACTCAGGGGGCCTGAGGCGAGTGGATTGTTTTAGTTTACTGTGAACTATGTTGCCATAGCACTCTACTCAGGGCAACAGAGTGAGACTCTGTATCAAAAAACAAAAGATAAATAAAAACAATTAAAAGTCTTGGCGTGTGCCCCCCCTTTGGGGACAAAACACAATTGTAAGAGGGACTTCACCTAACAAATGCAATCAGTGTAAACTGGTTTCTTATACCCTCAAAGAATCCCCAACAATAAAAAAAATTAAAAATAGATAAATATGGGTTTTTGACAATCATTGAAATAAAATTGATAATATAGAATATTAAATTTGACTTTTTTTTCTTTTTGTGTTTGAATGCCAGTTTCAAATCCATTCCATTGGTTGGGAGGAAAATGCCACCAGTTTTCTTCCTGTGGTGGCATACTATCATTCATATGTTTGGACGTTTCATGGACTTTCATAGTTCTCTAAGTGCCTGTTCTGCTTCCTCTCTCTTCTTTGCTGCCTCTTTAACTACCTACATTAACTCAAAAACTTTATCCTCTAGCTTTGAGGTTCTTTCTTCTCAAAGGTCTAACCAATTTTTGATACTTGCCACTGAATCTTTACATCC
>CAUYON010168417.1:0-10778 GCA_963573935.1 Arctocebus calabarensis
GAGACCCTGTCTCTAAAAAATAGCCGGGTGTTGTGGCAGGCACCTGTAGTCCCAGATTCTTGGGAGGCTGAGGCAAAAGGATTGTTTCAGCCCAAGAATTTAAAGTTGCTGTGAGCTATGACACCAAAGCTCTCTAATGGGGGCAAGAAAGTGAGATTCTGTCAAAGGAAGGAAGGACGGAGGGAGGGAGGGAGGGGGAGAGAGAGAGAGAGAGAGAGAAAGAGAGAGAGAGAGAGAGAGAGAGAGAGAGAGAGAGAGAGAGAGAGAGAGAAAGAAAGAAAGAAAGAAAGAAAGAAAGAAAGAAAGAAAGAAAGAACAGTACAATCCCTCAGTAACAGAGTGGAGCAGGAAGAAAAACAGATTTCTGACATTGAAAATAATGTATTTGAATGTTCCTAAATGCTAAAAAAGGAAGAGAATTGGAGATAAAAAATGAATCATTCTCTCAGAGAATGCTGGGACAATTCTAAGAAAACTAATATTTGCCTTATTGGAATTCCTGAAGCCAATGAGGCTTCTTTGCAAGGCTCAGATGCTCTACTTGAAGAGATCATCAAGGAGAACTTCTTAAATATGGCAGGAGATTCAGAAATCCAGATAGCAGACAGTATCAGAAACCAAGCACCACTCAACCCAAATAAAGCATCTGTAAGACACATTATAATTAACCACACCAAAGTTAATATAAAGGAGAAAACTCTGTAAGCAGTCATACGTAAGAAAAGCATACTGTACAAGGGAAGGAATATTATAATGACAGAAGATTCCTTTGCTGAAAATTTTCAATCTAGAAGAGGGTGGTCATCAACCTTTAACCTCTTAAAACAAAATAACTTCCATCCCAGGATCCTGTATCTAGCTAATATAAATTTCATTTCTGATGGAGAAATTATATACTTTTATGATGTTCACATGTTGAAGAAATTTGCCATAACTAAACTAGCCCTCCAGGATATTCTCAGAACTATTCTCCATAATGACCACCACAACCTTCTACCACCAAAGTAAATTCACTCAGAAATTTTCGATCAAATTCCAACTTCTACATTGGCAAAAGGATTAAAAATATCTCTGGACTTTTGAAAAAATAGATATGCAAAATAAAACCAGGTCTATCAACATTCTCAATTAATGTGAATGGCTTAAATTATCTTCTAAAGAGGCACAGGATGCTTGACTGGATACAAAACTCAGGCTACTGCATACAGGAATCTCATCTTGTCTTTAAAGATAAATATAAACTCAGCATGAAGGGCTGGTCATCTTTGACTCAGGCAAATGGAAATCAGAAAAAAAGCAGGTGTTGCAATTTTATTTGCAGATGCCATGGACTTTAGCCAACAAAAGTAAGGAAAGATAAGGTTGGTCCCTTCATATTTGGTAAGGGTAACACTGAATATGATGAGATTTCAATAATAAACACTTATGCACCCAACCAGAATGTTTCTCAATTTTTAAGAAAGATTTTGACAGACACGAGGAACTTGATTTCCTCCAGCACCATAATAGTTGGAGAATTTAATACCTCTTTGGCAATGCTGGATAAATCCGTATTATAAGAAAGTAAGCAAAGGGTGGTACCTGTGACTCAGTGGGATGACTCACAGCCCCGCCTACTGAGGATGATGGCTTCAATCCTGGTTCCGCCAAATTGCAATGAGAACAAGAAAATATCCAGAAATTTCAGCGGGCGCCTGTAGTCCTATCTACTTAGGAGGGTGAGGTAAGAGAATCACCTAAGCCCAGTAGTTGGAGATTGCTGTGAGCTCTTTGATGCCATGTCACTCTACCAAGGGTGATAAAATAATACTCTGTGTCTACAAAAAAAAAAAAAAAAGAAAGAAAGAAAGAAACTAAGCAACAAAATTTTAGACTTAACATTAACCATTCAACAATTGGATTTAATAGACATCTGCAGAACATCTCATCCTAACAAAACTGAATACACAATGTTCTCATCATCCAATGGAACATACTACAAAATTGATCACATCTTAGGTCACAAGTCTAACCTCAGCAAATTTAAACAAATAGAAATTATTAATTAGGCAGAACTTCTGATTCATTGAGTAGGACGCCAGCCCCATATACTGAAGCTCGTTCAAAACCAGCCCTGGTCAAATGGCAACAAAAACTAGCTGGGAATTTTGACAGGCACCTGTAGTCCCATTTTCTCTGGAGGCTGAGGCAATATAATTGCCTAAGCGCAAGGGCTGGAAGTTACTGTGATTTGCGATGCTATGACACTCTTAATGAGGGTGATAAACTAAGATTTTTGTCTCTAAACAATAAGTAGAAAAAAATTATTCCTTGCATCTTTTCAGACAATCATGGAATACAAGTTGAACTCAGTAACAACATAAATCTGGATTCCCATATTCAAACATGAAAACTAAATAACCTTATGCTGAATGATAGCTGGGTCATAGATGAGATTAAAAAGTAAATTACGAAATTTTTCAACAAGATGATAATGAAGACATGAATTACCAGAACATTACCAGAATTTATAGCATTGCAAGCCTTCCTCAAGGGAACAGAATGAGAGGAAGTTAACAACTTAATGGGGCATTTCAAATGACTGAATGATAGTTAGGTCATAGATGAGATTAAAAAGGAAATTACAAAATTTTTGGAAGAAAACAATAATGAAGACATGAATTACCAGAATTTATAGCACTGCAAGCCTTCCTCTAGGGAATGGAATGAGAGGAAGTTAATAACTTAATGGGACATCTCAAATAACTGGAAAAGGAGGAACAATCCAATCCCAAACCCAGCAGAAGAAAATAAATGACCAAAGTTAGAGGAGAATTAAATGAAATTGAAGGAAAAAAATATATATGCAAGAGATCAATAAAACAGTTTGTTTCTTGAAAAGGTCAATAAAATAGAAAAACTTTGGCAAACCAGCCCAGGATTAAAAAGAGTAAAATTTCTAATTTCGTCAATCAGAAAAAACAAAGACAAAATAAAAGACTCTTCAGAAATTCAAAAAATCCTTAATGAATATTACAAGAAACTATTCTCAGAAATATGAAAATCTGAAGGAAATAAACCAATATTTGGAAGCACAACACCTTCCTAGACTTAGCCAGGAAGTGGAAATGTTGGACAGGCCTATGTCAAGCTGTGAAATATCAGCAACTATATAAAATCTCCCCCAAATGAAAAGTCCGGGAGCAGATGGCTTGAAATCAGAATTCTACCAAACCTTTAAAAGGAACTAGAACCTATATTACTTAACCTTTCCCAAAATATAGACAAAGAAAGAATACTACCCAACAAATTCTATGATGGAAACATCACCTTGATCCCTAAATGAGGAAAAGTCCCAATAAAGGAAGAAAATTATAGACCAATATCTCTAATTCATTTTGATGCAAAAACATTCAAGAAGATACTGGCAAACAGAATCCAGCAACACATCAAAAAATTATACATGATGATCAAGTGGGTTTGATCCCAGTGTCTAAAGGTTTGTTCAATATACATAAATCTATAAATATAACTAGTCACATAAAAATATAAGAAACAAAGGCCATATGATTCAATCAATTGATGCACAAAAAGTTTTTCATAGTATCCAGCAACCTTTCATTATCAGAACACTTAAGGAAATAGGTATAAAGAAGCGTCTATGGCTCAAACACATAGGCTGCCAGCCCCATATACCAGAGGTGGTGGGTTCAAACCCATCCCTGCCCAAACACTGCAAAAAAAAAAAAAAAAAAAAGAAAAGAAAAGAAAAGAAAGAAAATGAAAACATAAAAGAAAATAGGTATAGAAGTGACATTTCTTAAACTGATCAAGGTCATCCACGGCAAACCCACTGCCAATCTTATACTGAATAGTGTTAAACTGAAATAATTTCCACTCAGGTCAGGAACAAGCCAAAGTTGCCCATTGTCTCCACTGCATTTTATCATTGTAATGGAAGTCTTAGCCATAACAATCAGGCAAGAAAAGTTAGTCAAGTGTATCCATAAAGGGTCAAAGGAGATCAAACTTGCACTCTTTACTGATGATATGATTGTATATCGGGGAAAACCCCATGGATTTAACTACAAAAATCTAAGAAGTGATCAAGGAATACAGCACCATCTCAGATTATAAAATCAATGATCACAAATCTGTAGTCTTTACATATACAAATAATAGTCAAGATGCAAAACCAGTAAAGGACTCTATTCCTTTTACAGTAGTGCCAAAGAAGATGAAATATTTGGGAGTTTACCTAACAAAGGATGTGAAAGAGCTCAATAAAGAAAATTATGAAACTCTAAGAAAAGAAATAGCTGAAGATATTAACAAATGGAAAAACATACCATGCTCATGGCTGAGAAGAATCAACATTGTTAAAATGTCCATACCACCCAAAGCGAAGCATTAAAAATGCAGTCCCTAATATAGTACTACTCTCATACTTAAAAGATCTCAAATAGTGCTTTGTTTTATACAGAAACACAAAAAACCTTGAATATCCAAGAAATTACACAGAAATAAAAACAAATCTAAAAGTATTACACTACCTACCAGACCTCAGATTGTACTACATATTGATAGTGATCAAAATAGTATGGTACTGTCACAAAAACGGAGAGTTAGACATATGGAACAGAATAGAGAACCAAGAGATGGACCCAGATACTTACCATCATTTGATCTTCAATAAGCCAATTACAAATGTTCAGTGGGAAACCTATGAAATGCAGTACACAAATGTTTTCACACAATAAATGAGAAAATCCCATGAAGGTTTTATTGAACAGTTGGATGAAAATATTTTAGATTTTATATGAAGACCACACACTGTACCCCATGATTGCACTAATGTACACAGCTATGATTTAATACAAAATAAAAATCAAAGAAAAAATAAAGACTTCTTATTTAACAAATGGTGCTGGGCTAACAGGCTGGTGACCTGTAGAAGACTAAAACTAGACTCACACATTCATGATTAATTCAGATGGACTGCCAGTGGATTAAAGATTTAAACTTAAGGGGTGAAACTGTAAAAATGTTAGAAAAAAGTGCAGGGAAAACACTTGAAAAAATTGGCCTTGGTGAATATTTTAGGAAAAGGAATCCCCAGGCAATTGAAGCAACATCAAAAATACATTCATGGGATCTGATCAAACTAAAAAGCTTCTGCACAGTCAAGAACACGGTAACTAAATCAAGCTGACAGCCCTCAGAATGGGAGAGGAGAGGTGGAGCAAGATGGCAGTTGAAACAGACACATAGCCCATCTCTCCCTAGTCATCAGGTGAGAGGGAGGGATCTCTGGATCTTTCCCCACATGGATTATTGGAGTGTATAGACAGCTGAAGATGCGTGATGAATTGGTGGATTGCTGTTTTTGAGGTGCAATTCAAAACCATGGACTTTGCTGTGGAGTTTTTCCCCTGCCCATCCCTGCAGGCTGGCAGCCGGCCCCTCCCTCACAGAGGACAGCAGTTCACAATTCACAAAATCTAGTTGATGAAAATTTCAGTGAACTGTGGATTCCTAAGCGGAGTTAGATGTCCAGAGAGGAGTGCTCCTTAGAGCCACAGAGGGCTGGGCAGCCCAAGGGAAAATTGAGGGGAGGGAATCCCGCCTGGGAAACAGACATTTTGAATAGTCAAAATGGCAGACACCTTTTCCCAGAACAGCAGGAGAAATTGAACAGTCCATACCATCCCTGGTGGGGTATACTGGAGAGGTCTGACTTTTAAAGTGGCGTGGGAAACTTGTGCCCAGTGGAGAGACTCTGAGTCTCAGCAATTAGGGAAGAGATCCCCATGCACTGCATCTGTGGGAGCTGCGGTGTCAATGGTCAGAGCAGTGGCAGCCAGCCCCTCCCCCACAGCCAATTGCAGCTGCCAGTTCACAGAGAACGTGTGGCAACAGAGTGGAAAGATTTGTGAAGCGTGGACTCCTACATCGAGTTTGGAGGTCAGATAGGTGTGCCATCTGGAACAGAGCATCCGAAGTGGGGCAACATTTAGGAAACAAACCTTTATAGAAACTCCAAAAATGGCGACCCACCTGGTAGAATGGTTTCCATGGTAACATAAACTGTGAATCAGGTATAGCCTGGGAACCACTGACACCGCCACCTGGTGTCCAGAAAGTATATTGCATTATAAACTTCTACTTAAGTTGACATCTACCTCATTCGTATAGATGTGTATTATATATAAATAAATAAATAAATATATATATATATACACACACACACACAAGAATAATACTTTTGAAGTTGGTGCCTTTTTTTTTCTTTTTTCTCATCATTTTCTTGAAGGACCTATTGTTAATTTTTTATTTTTTGTGTTCTTTTTAATTTTATTTTTTCTATTTTTAATTTTATCTTTCTTTCTCCTTTCTTCTTTTTTTAACCCTTTTATAAACAATACTTTTTTCTTTCTTTTCTTTCTCTCTTATGCTTCCCTTCTTATGGGTTCTGAGATTGCTTACATCATTTTTTTTTAGAGTTTTTTTCTCAATTATTTTAAAATTATTATTTTTATTGTAGATTTTTTGTTTGTTTTTATGTTTATTTGTTTTGTTTTGTCTGTATGTCTTTGTGTTTCTGATGGTGCATTCATCTGTGGGCTTGTGTGTCTGGTAGCTTTTTAATCTGTTTATTAGTTCATTTGGTCTCAAAGTGATTGGTGTTCTGCTAAATCTTCAAGTTGACTATTTTCCCTAACTTCAATTTTCACATCCAACAAGAACAGGGGTTAATGGGGTACGATGGCTGATTCGAGCAAGCTCCCAACCTCCAGTCCAGAGGGAGGTAAAATAGCAATAAAGAACACAACTAAACCGAAGGAGGGGAGCTGAGCTGAGAGATGAGATAGATAATTGTCTTCCATGCTGAGGCAGCCTTTGAACCCAAAGAAACAATTTTCAGTACAGATCTCATCCCAAAGAGGTTATGTGTCCATCCCCTCCCCTAAGAGAGCTGCTTGCTTACTGTGTGATCTCTACTCATGAGCAATAAACTGAGGCTCTCCTTCCTCACCCAACTGGAGGGAATTGCTGGAAATTAGGACTCCTTCTCTAGAGAACCCCTACTGAGAGTCTAGGAACTCCCTTTTCTGCTAGGAAATTTGAACATGTTTTCCTTGCCATATTGATCCTTCAGTCTACCCTCCCACCCCTGGCCTGGCAGTCTGGAAGTCCAAATCCTCCAGAATCCAGATTGTCTGCATTTCTTAACTAGGACTGGGCATTGCATAGACGGTGACTGTACAGCTGTGCTTTACCTGTTAATCCAGTAATTGTACAGGAAGACATAGAGGGAAAGATGACTGACCTGGCCTAAAGAAAAAGGGTATCTCAGCATCAAAGAAAGGCTTGGATTCCTGCACTGCAGTTGGTGGCTCAGAAACTGCTGAGATGCAAAACCTGAGAGGAGGCACCTCCCACCCAACATCAGCATTAGTAGAGTGATTGTGCTGGGGTCTATCTCTGGAGAGTCATCTCCACAACTCAGTGGCCTTCCAGAGGGAACCAGATGTCTCCCTATAGGGATTCCAGTACTGCAGAACAGCAGCAACAAAGGTGCAGTGCCCCAGGGAGAAATTCTTTTGCTGCCTGGATATCCTGAGACTTGGACCGAGCTCAGGTGGAACTTTCTTCAGCTGCCATTGAGCACCTGAGCAGGCAGAACCCATCCTCCCCTGCTGGATGGTGATAGTCTGTGTTATCCATGAGGAGCAGGCAACGACCTCCTTTTGACTTTGGCAGGCACATAGCCCTGGCACATTTGCTTATTGGACAGAGCAGGAACACAGAGACTGGGTTAACAGAGACTTCCAGAGAGACTAGAGTGACCAGAGTCCGGTGGTGAAGGACGACCAAGTTGTAAGAGGTATCAACCCCCTGGCTCTCCTACCGGACGGGTGTTTCTGACTCCTCAGAGAACCAAAGGCACTGAAATCACACTCGAGTTGTCAAAATACCCCCTACATCTAGTTGTTGGAGTCTTCTTGAACTCTCAAGCCAGAGACTGGGGGGCTGTCAGGGACAATTGGTCTGGAACTCTTGAACCAGAAAAATTATATGAGGACCCTCCAAGGTGGGTCCCAGGTATTTCAGTAGTGGGAAGGTTTGATTGACCTCTTCCAGATATTATTGATGGGGGAAGGGATATCCTAGTTGCTTGCATTTCACCAAAGCTGAGACTGCAACACAGGGTTACTGATATACTAGGATTAGACAGAGATGAGCTGAATACAAGACAGATCCACCTATCCCCACTACACCAAGCAGATCTCTAGATTCATAGATTGTAATAATGTACAGGTACTTGGCAAAATTATAGAGGAAAAGCTGCAGTCACCAGTCCCAGCTCCTAGATGAAGGGCTGGTCAACCACAACCGTAGAAGGTTCCAGTCCAATTTCACCTGACCTGCTCATCTCGCTAAACACTGAAAAACAATCATGGGACGGAATCAGTGGCAAAACTCTGGCAATAAGGAATAAACAAAACAGTTCAACTCCCTGAAGGAATGACAAACCAGCCAATCCAGAGGATCCTATCCAAAAACAGATAGCTGAGATGTCTGAAATCAAATTTAGAATTTGGATTGCAAATAAGGTCAGCAAAATGGAAGTAAAAATGGAGGTAGAAATTGTAGGATTAATTCAGAAGATGTCTTGAGAATTCAACCAATTCAAAGACAAAATGATCAAAGGTTTTGAAACATTGAGACAAGAAGTTTCAGCCCTCAAAGATCTGAGAAATACAGTAGAAACCCTCAGTAACAGAATAGAGCAAGTAGAAGAAAAGATTTCTGACACTGAACACAGAGCTTTCGAACACTCCCAAACACTCAAGGAGGAAGAGAAATGGAAGGCCAAAACGGATTATTTTCTCAGAGAGCTCTAGGATAACTTGAAAGAAACTGATATTCACCTTATAAGGATACCTGTAAGTGAAGAACTGGCTTCACAAGACACAGAGTCCCTTCTTCTTGAGATTATGAAAGAGAATTTTCCAGACATGCCTGGAGACTCTGAAATTCAGATGCATACATTTTCAGAACCCCAGCACGAATCAACCCAAATAAGACATCTCCAGGCACATCATCGTGAACTTCACAGAAGTTAATATGTAGGACAAAATTCTGAAAACAGCCAGATTCAAGAAAATCATTACCTACAAGGGAAAGAATATTAGAATAACTGCAGATCTCTCTGTTCAAACCTTTCAAGAAAGAAGGGAGTGGTCATCCACTTTTAACCTCCTAAAACAAAATACCTTCCAACCCAGGATCCTATATCCAGCCAAACTGAGTTTCATTTATGATGAAGAAATTAAATACTTTAATGACATCTATATGTTGAAGAAATTTGCCATAACTAAACCAGCTCTTCAGGATATTCTCAGCCCTATCATCCATAATGATTAGCGCAAACCTCCACCACAAAATAAACTCACTCAGAAACTTTCGACCAAATTCTAAACTCCACAATGGTATAATGATCAAAAATAATCATTTCACTTTTGAAAGACTTATCATTAAGTTCAATTAATGTGAATGGCTTAAATTGTTCTCTAAAGAGTCATAGGTTGGCTGACTTACAAAAACTCAGACCAGATATCTGCTGCATACAAGAATCTCATCTTACTTTAAAAGATAAATATATACCCAAAGTGAAGGGATGGTCATCTATATTCCAGGCAAATGGAAAGCAGAAAAAGCAGGCATTGCAATCTTAATCACAGATACACTAGGCTTTAAACCAACCAAAGTAAGTAAAGATAAAAATGAACATTTTATATTTGTTAAAGGTAATACTCAAAACAATGAGTTTTCAATCATTAATATTTATGAACCCAACTAGAATGCACCTCAATTTATAAGAGAAATTCTAACAGACTTGAGCAACATGATCTCCTCCAGATCCACTGTAGTTGGAGATTTTAACACTCTTTTAACAGTGTTGGACAGATCCTCCAAAAAGAGGCTAAGCAAAGAAATTTTAGATTTAAACTTAACCATCCAACATTTGGATTTAACAGACATCTACAGAACATTTCATCCCAACAAAACTGAATACACATTTTTCTCATCAGCCCATAGATCATACTCCAAAATCTACCACATCTTAGGTCACAAATCTAACCTTAGCAAATTTAAAAAAATAGAAATTATTCCTTGCATCTTCTCAGACCATCATGGAATAAAATTTGAGCTCAATAACAACAAGAATCTGCATACTCAAACAAAAACCTGGAAGCTAAACAACCTCATGCTGAAGGACAGATGGGTCATTGATGAGATTAAGCAGGAAATTTCCAAATTTTTGGAACAAAATGACAATGAAGGCACAAATTAGCAGAACCTCTGGGATACTGCAAAGGCAGTCCTTACAGGGAAATTTATAGCACTACAAACATTCTTCAAGAGAACAGAAAGAGAGGAAGGTAATAACTTAATGGGATATCTTAAACAACTGGAAAAGGAAGAACATTCCAATCCCAAACCTAGCAGAAGAAAAGAAATAACCAAAATTAGAGCAGAATTAAATTAAATTGAAAATAAAATGATTATACAGGAGATCAATAAATAAAAAAGTTGGTTCTTTGAAAAGGTCAATAAAATAGAAAACCTTTGACTAACTTAACCATAAAAAAAGAGTAAAATCTCTAATCTCATCAACCAGAAATGGTAAAGATGAAATAACAGCAGACTCCTCAGAAATTCAAAATAACCTTAATGAATACCACAAGAAAATTTACTCTCAGAAATATGAAAATCTGAAGGAAATTGAC
>CAUYON010168418.1:0-47889 GCA_963573935.1 Arctocebus calabarensis
GGCCATTTTTTGGTTGCAGCCGTCATTGTTGTTTGGTGGGCCCAGGCTGGATTCGAACCCACCAGCTCAGGTGTACGTGGCTGGCACCTTAGCCTGTTGAGCTACAGGCGCTGAGCCAAGACAGTTAATCTTTATCACTTCACAAACTTATTTAGTCCTAGAATTATTATATATGCATTATATTATAGATATTACATATTCAAATATTATGAAATATTTCAAACATGCATGAAAATAAAGAGATTGATCTTGTCACCCCACCTCATGTCCTCTCAGTTGTATGTTCCAGTGAAGTCTTGTTCACTCACTGTCTTAATCTCCACTGAATCCTCTGAGCCTCAGCCCCACCTTGCGCACGACAGGTCAGTGTATTTGTCTAAAGAGTGAGTGACCAAAGGAAGCTAGGGTTCTGGATTCTCACACAGGTTAATGGCAACTAACCAGTCACCTGAAGAATGTTTTTTAAACTGTTGGTGGTTAAAATGTATTTTCTTACAAAGTCACACTGGGAACCCGTAAGGAGACCTTCACCCACCCAAGTCATTTAGCTATTCACCCCCTTCCTGCAGTCCAGGGCACATGTGTGCTAAGGAATGATCGCCACACTTCTGTCCAAGGGGCCATTGTCTCCCAGTCACCTTGCCCACCAAAGGAGTGTGAGTACTATGGTCGTCATGCTGCTGATGGTAACAAATTTGAGCACTTTCTAGGTCATGAGAGCTTTGCTACAGGCTTCTGCTTTCCCACCAAGCCATGGAATCAATCACCTACACTTTCCCTTCTCTCCCACTGCACTGCTACCTTCTGCAGCTGTATTGGAAGGGTATAAAAATCACAATCCCTACATTGTGTGATATTGGAAAGAACTTTGGAATCAGACTAATCTGGGCAGCTTGACTCCTAGTCTCCTCATTCATTAACTGTGAGACTCAGGGCAAGACTCCTAGACTCTTGGAACCTCAGTTTCCTCATCTGCAAAGTGAAGATAATCACATTTGTAACATGTGCAAACAAAGCTGGTAGACTGAACTGTGCTGTGTAAATGTGTGCGTGAAAGTAGCATGCAGTGAGTCCCTAAAATAGACTTTGTACATTACACCTTGTGCCACTCAGTCATTCTATGTAACCACCCAGTAAAGGTAAGTAATGTCAGCCTCATTTTGCAGCTGGGGCCACTGAGGCTCACAAAGATTAAGTCACTCACTCCAGGACTGTTCAGTGAGTGAGCTAAGTTTAGACCTCCCATCAGCCAACTTCAAATTTCAACAGAGACATCGCATCCCAGGCCTCCCATGTTTGTGGTGCTCATGCATTACAAGCTCAGTAATAGCCTAGAACACCCCCATACACATTCACACACTGACTACACATCACCCATTTCTGGGAACAGAGCTCAATTTCAGGCCTGCCCTGCAGCCTGTCGCTGAAGGGTTGAGGCTTACCCCAACTTTGGGAAGGAAAATATAACACCCAAGGCCTTGGACCATTAAGCTGGTGTAGCTAAGCCTCGTGGGACTGTTTAATGAGCACCTACTATGTGCTAGCAGAGCCATAGCTATTATTATCCCCATTTCACAGAGACAAATTCAGATTCAGAGAGGAGAAATTAAAGCATCCAAATGACACTGCTGATAAGGCAGAGAGGATTAGAACCAGTCTGTTATATTCCAAAGTTATATCACCACCACCTGCCTTGCCCAAAACGCTCTCATCCTGTATCCTGCAAATGTCCCATCAGCCGTCAGAGCACCCCAAGAAAGCCTACTGATGCCTGTCTTCTGTAACTGAAGCAAATCACATCATTTTACTAGGTCTTAAGCATCTCATCTGAGAAATGGGCAGAACATTAAGGTAAAAAAAGACTAGTGGCTGGAAAGACAACGCTTTATAAACTGCTGCATCATCATGAAAAGGAGTGCTGTTGGGGAATATTAAGGATTTGTGCGGGAGACTTGGAGGTCTGGGAAGAAGGGAGACCATTATAACCCACCCCTAACATACAGACCCTAAGTGATTCTCTCAGAGACAGTCAGTGCTGGGTTGATTCAGAGTGGAAAGATCAGACAAGCCGGGATTTGGATCCAGATCTGCAATTTACTAGCAAAGTATGACTGGGGGCAAGGGGAAAACTTTTGGGCCTGTTCTCATCTGTGCAGGGGGGGAAGAGGAATTTGTGATGTCTGGCATATAGGGTGCTTGGTCTCCCCTCTGGGCTCCCTCAGTATCTCTCCCAACTGGTCACACTGTAGGGAAACTGCCTGTGTGTAGGTCTGCCTTTATGCCTAATAGGTGTATTTCTTCAGGGCCAGGACTGTGGTTTATTCATCTCTGGGGTCTCAGGGGTCTGGTGCCAATAGGTATTTAATCAGATAAGAGAAGGAGAGATAACTATCCTGAAAAACTGTTCCTAAGTGAAGGAACCAAGCCTCCTGCATCACCAAGGCCAGCAGAGGCTGGCAGTTCACTGACAGTCACACTCAACTAGAGGTGCTTCCTCTTTATCTCATCTAATCTGGATAACTGGGACAGGTATGTGCCCTAATGGTGTCCTTTTTACAGATGAGAAATCTATGGCTGAGAGATGGTAACTGACTTTTTCTAAACGCACAGCCATTGAACCCAGCCCTGTCCAGCTTCATACCCACCGCATCCGTTTAGAACGCACCCGCCCCATTCCACAGGGAATTTACTGACCAGAGAGAAGGCAGAGACCTGAGTCCTCATTCGGAACTCATCCGGGGTGAAAGGAGGGGGTGCCGAGGAGGGTGTCCAACCTAACCCCAAGAAGGTAAAGTCTGGAGAAAACAGACGGGGGGACCAGAGATCCAGATGGGCGCAGCAATATCCGCCACCCCCTCAGAAGCCCAGGCCACTGGGACTAGAAGCAGCCTGCAAACTGCAGGAGCCGGAGGGACCGGCCCAAAGAGGCGCATCGGCATCCCATTGGCCGCCCCTCGCTTCCATCGGCTACGTCACCCGGTCCTCGGTCCTCGGAGCGGGCTGCCTGGCTCTGCCCCCACCACGGGCAGCGCTGGCTGCAGGACCAAGATAGCCTGGGGCCAGGGCTTCCAGCTCGCAGGACATCTGCACGCCCACGTTATAGCCGCAGCTCACTCCACAAAAAGCCTTTCCCCACCCTTCCAGACTCACAGAACTTCCTTAGGGCGGTCGCGCATACCTCCATCACTGCATGTCACTCCCTCGATGTCGCCTCCCGGGCCTCAGTCTCTGGATGGTGGGTCAGGCTGGCCTAGACCCGAATCCCTGTACCTCCCCTTCTGCTGTGAGACCATGTCAGATCACTTCGTCCCTTGGTTTTCTTATGTAAAAATGTCCATCACTATCATAAGCACACGTCCTGAAGAATAAACTGGTTAAACTTGCTATAAATGGAGGTATTCTCCTGCCTTATCTCTGTGCAGATTAGCAGAATAATTGTTCATACTAGTTAATAATGCCAGCTAATTAATCTAGCTAATGTTATTACTAGCCACCATCCACTGAGCTATTCAGTGTCCACTCCTGCTGTAGACACTCTAAGTAGCTCCTCCAATAACACCGTGGTATCAATTTCTTGTGTCCATTTCATATATGAGAAAACTGAGGCTCCAAAGTGTTAAGTGACCTGTGTAGGACCATGAAATGAAAAAGAGGAAGAGCTGAAGGTTTGAGAATTTTGGGTCCAAGGCTCTGCCACAAGTTTGGGTGATGCAAAAGCCTGGGCTACCACCTAGACCGGGGGTTGTTAACATATTTTTCAGGGGCAAGGAAATCTGGTAAAAGTCCTGGATCCTCTCTTTGAAGAAAGTGCCCTCACACACAAGGGCAATTCGGCTCATTTTCACAGGCATCCAGCCACCTTCCCAAGGCCCCTTGCGCAGACCCATCAAGCAGCCAAGAAATTGTCCTTATACCCCCCAACAGCAAATCGTGTTTCTGGGAGACAGAAGATAAATCTAGAGAGATGCCAAAAGAAAGAGAGAGAGAGAGAGGAGCGATTCAGACAGAAAGAAGAGACACTACAGTGAGTGAGCAGGAACCAGCACCAGGCACCTGGGAGGAGAGGCGAAGGGGGTGGGTCTCTAGATTTATCTGAAATGTTCCAACTTTTACAACATGAACATAACTATCACTTGAGTAATAAAAATAACCAGGAATTGTTTACAAGAGACAGTATGGAGACAAAGAGGATAGAGGAACAGAAAAACTCAGAGGAAAAAATGGGAAAAGACCTAAAGTTAGGGAGGAAAAAAGGCTGAAATGCAGCTAGAGATAGACTGAAGAGACAGAGAAAGAATAAGCAAGACAAAGGCAGACAGAGGGTGGAAGGTCCTTCCATGGTCCACGGCCTGCCGCCAGCCTGGGCAGGGTTTCTGCTCCAGCCCCTGACGTCCGCACCCCCGCCTCCAGCCGCTCACCTGGAGGACCCGCTTGGTGAGGCCAGTCTTTTGCGCGAGCTGCTTCAAGTCCTTGGCGTCAGGGTTATGGTTAATGGCAAAGTAAGACTTCATGGTCCGAAGCTGGTGGTGCTTGAAGGAGGTGCGCATGCGCTTCGTCTTCTGGCTGCTCGGGTAGGGCTGGTCACGGTCCAGGTGCTCTGCGTCGTTCTCGTTGCAGCTCAGCGCTAGGGAGGAGACAAGAGATGGCAGGTGAACTTCCCACCAGCCCCCTACACACACACACACACCAAGTCCACACCCACCCCACCGGCAGCCGCCAAATGTTTCTGCCCATAATCACCACATTGCATGCAGGCACCACCACGCTGAAATGGGGACATTATCCCCATTTTATAGATGGAGAAACTGAGTCTGGGAGGGAGTGATCTGCCCAAGATCACTCAGCTAAGAACTGCAAAATTCAATCCCAGCTCTGGGAGAATTCAAAAGCTATTCTGAGCCATCATGTTACAACAAAGCCAACAGCAACAATACTATTATACAACTTGTTGATGGCTGACCAGACTCCAGATGATGCATGCTAAAGGGCTCTACATGAACACTGTCACTGGGTCCTTAAAACAACCCTGTGTGAGCCAGGAGTTACTTCACCATTTTTGCAGATGTTGAAACTGAGGCTCAGGAAGGGGACTGACTTAACTGTGGACACAGCAGTACAATGTCTTGG
Source organism: Arctocebus calabarensis (assembly GCA_963573935.1). Classification (NCBI taxonomy): domain Eukaryota; kingdom Metazoa; phylum Chordata; class Mammalia; order Primates; family Lorisidae; genus Arctocebus; species Arctocebus calabarensis. The sequence continues at coordinate 5,128 of CAUYON010168418.1, forward strand.
GGCTGGCACTCTCCCTGTTTCCCCAGGCACTCTCCAGGCTCCCCTTGCAGTGTCTGGGACTGGCACCTAGAAGTTGCTAACAGACTGGCTTTCATTTTACCCTCATCAGTTCCCACACTCAAAAGTACTAGAATGACCCCTGTGGCTCTGGCACTGGGCTTAAAGGTCTGAAATTGCATCTGTAGCTTAATCCTCACCACTGCCCTGTGAGATGGTTTCCCAGTTTTACCAATGGAGCAAATGAGGCTCTGGCAAAGTAAGCACTTTGCGGTAGTCCCAAAGAGAGTGTCAGAGGTCTAATTGCAAAGGGAAAGAAGTTGGAGGAAGAAATTAACATGTACTAGACAACTATGGTATGCCTTTGGCTTTACATATGTCACTGTATATAACTATGAGGGGTGGCCACTACTGTTCCTATTTTAGAGATGTTGAACATTAAAGGAAATGTGCTAGATACTGGCCACACCACCGGTACCTTGCTGAGCCCAAATTCAACACTGGTCCTCCCTGTTTCATTGAATTATACCACAAAAAGAGAAGGCAGCTGTCCCCATCCAGAAGGCTCCCTACTGAGGCTTGGCTGCCAGTGACAGAATGGCATGGGGTTAGGGGGTATGGAGTGAAAACCTCAGGCCGCAAAAAGTTGTTCAGCAATCTTGCAGCTAATAGGGACATGCAGAGTCCCTTCTGAGATTCCCTCATCACATCCAGAGCCATCCTGCACTTAAGGTCTTGCCTTTGGGGAAAGCCTCATAGGAGATGCAAATTGAGATCCCCAAAAAACAGGGCATTAGGAAGGTATCTCATACCCTACCACATGCCATAATAGAGTTAACAAATTTAGCAAATAAAAATACAAGTTAATAAAAAATATACAAGTTGCCAGTTAAATATGAATTTCAGATTCCGAATAAATATCATGGGATACCTATAGTAAAAATGTGTTTGTTGTTTATCTAAAATTCAAATACTACATAAGATACACCTATACTAAAAATTTGCTGTTTATCTAAAATTTGAATATTACACTTACACTAAAAAATGTAAAAATGTTACTGTTTATCTAAAATTCAAATATTGCATGGGATAAATTTATACTAAAAATGTATTTATTATTTACCCCAAATTCAAATTTAACTTAGTGTCTGCATTCTATCTGGCAACCCTACTTGGGAAGTATGGTTATTCATTCCTGTTCTCTGGGTATTTCACCCCTCCCTGTGTCCAGGCAGACAGAATAGCCGCTTGCAGAAAAAATTTGCAAGATACAAATCTTGCCCTTAACCTTGGAGCTGTTAGCTAGGGGCTACACTTCCAAAGGACCCCTTTCCCCAAGCATCTGGGTCTCCCAACCTTGCCCCCCACCTTCCGGTAGAGAGGACCCAGAGAAAAGAACAGGGGTCCAGCAATTTAAAGAGGATCAGAGGATGACTCTGAGCCCAATCCACAGGAATTGCACTGAATCCGAGGTGAACAACCCTCTTCTTTCCCTCGGTCCCCAGCTCCACTGGGGGTGGGGCAAGCCTCCCCACCGGGGATCTCTGGGCCCATCCCTCCACCCAGCTCCCGTCTGGGCTTGGCTGCGGTTAATGAGCTCCGTGGGGACCCCAGCGCCCCTGTGAGCCCAAGGGACTTGCCCTGAGTGCCGCCTAGATGGGGGGAGGTGGTGCAGGAGAGGGAGACAGAGAGGGCAGAGAAAGGAGAAAAAGAGAGAGGCAGAAAGAGAATGGAGAGAGAAAAGGAGGGGGTAGGGAGGGAAGATGGACAGAGTCAGGAATAAAAAGGAGAGACTGAGAAAAAGAAGACGTTGGAGACCAGGAGGGGGGATGGGGGAGAGCTATGAAAGACGGAAAGAAATAAGGAGAGACAGTGAGAGCCAAGGGGAAAGCGAGTCATAGAGGGAATGTGCGGTGGAGGGTCCCGGGGACAGAAACGAATTCTAGGGCTCAGGGTGCTGGGGTCCCTACAGGGGAGGCCTTTACCGAAGCCTTTACTGACCGGAGAGTGGAGGAAAGGGGACAGGAAAGAAGCAGCGTGGAGGGAGGGAAGGAGCCGGCCCAAGGCAACTAGGCCGAGGCCGGCCTGAAGCGGGAGCAGGGGGCTGCTCCGAGAGGGAGGGCGGCAGGGCGGAGGCCGCCGGGCCAGCGTTTGGCGGGCGCCCCAGACCCCCTCGCCCCCGCCCCCAGGGCCCGGGGCCGGGTCGAGATTCCCCAGGATCGGATCCGGGGAGGAGCGAGGGGCCGAGGGGAGGGGGAGGACCCGGGCTTTCTCTCTCCTCTTTTTTTTTTTTCCTCTCAATTAGGCCGATTCAATGGAGCTAAAGAGCTCGTAAAATCATGAATAATTTACTCGTGATCTGTTATTAACCCATCGGGTTTCGAGCTCTTGTCGCTGGGACTGAACCTGTAATCAAATCTGACTTCGCCTCATTTTACTAAAGACGAGATTGTAGGTTCAATTGTCTAAATAATGGATTGAAATCAAATCAGTAATTACGCCGCCAGGCACACACACACACAAAAAAGCTGGGGCTGGGGAGGCCCGGGCGTCCGGGCGTCCGGCCGGTCGGTGCCGGACTCCAGCAGCCACGGCGCGCAAACCCCAGCGCAAAGTGCACGGCCCGGGCCCCGCACGGGCTCCGGCTGCGGTCGCAGAGCCCCCGGCACCGGGCAGCCCCGCTCGGGGGGTGGGGGCAGGTTTCAGTTCTGTCTCCCTGCCGGACACTGGGCCGCTGCGCCCCCGCCCCGGAAGGACTTTCCGACCCTGCGGCGCTGCCCTTCCCGAAGCCAAGGGCTGGGGGCACCGACGGCGCCTCCACCGCACGCTGCCCTTTAATGAGGTGACGCTGCTCCTCGGCGGGACTGTCCCCAGAGCAAGGAACTTTGCAAGGGGTCGGGGTGGCTAGGCCCCTGGAGATGGGACACTTCCACAAACAAGCTGTGTCCTCACAGTCGGAAACATGCACTCACACGCACACAGACACTTGCCCGCACACCGCCCACGGTTGCACCTTCCACGGTCTCGCTTCCCAGTACTAGCTGTCCCACGGCTCACGCTGCAGCCCTCTCTCTCCCGCCAGTGCTGGAGGGGAGGGAGGGGGAAAGCCAGAGGTGCGGACGCTTGGCTGGGCTGGGAGAGGCCCGGGAGGCGCCCTCTTTTCCCAACCTAGTCTCAGGAACCCGAAATGAGTGAGCCGCACAGCCGCTACCGACGCAACCAACGCTGGTTCTCCCAGGACTGGGAGCCCGGGGCAAGGCCAGAGACGTGCGAAAGGGAACAGAGAAACAGGGAGGCAGATACGGATATGGAGACAGTGAGACAGGGAACCCAGAGAGCAGAAAGGAAAAAAAGAAAAGAGATGGGTCAAAGAGAAAATGAGATGGCTGGAGGAGGATGTCTTGTGCCAGCTCCCCTGAAACTCAGCTCCAGCTGCATCTGGCTGGGGAAGGCTGTGGCTGAGCAGCAAAAGGCACAAACAAATCCTTGCACCTTCTTCCCTCTTTCTGTATGATTCCAAACCTGGCCCAAAACCTGTGTGCCGAGGAAAACAACATTACTCCCAACCACCAGGTACCCTAGTGCCAAGTCCTGTAGGCTGCTTCCAGTAGGAAGCAGACCCTATTTGATAAATAGATACAGTTTGGTTTGAGGGGACATGGCATGGACTGTGTTTAGTCTTTATTTGGGGGGTGGTGGGAGATGAGGAATGGAAGTTCTAGAGAGTAGCATCTGTAGTAGTGCCTTCAAAAAATTTTAAATCTGCTGCCACAAACGGGCCTATCACCACTTCTCCATTTACCAAACTGGGGGCTGCATTTTCCTCCCTGCTCTGCACACAGTTGACACCCACCTCACAATCCCCTACCAAACAATTTCGTTGGAGCAAACAGGAGACACCCACACACACCCCCACTCCCATCCCTAGTCAGCTCAGATTCCAAGATCAAAACAACCACGATTTTTCCCCACAGCCACCTTCCTCATAGTCCTGAGCTTGTTTTGGGCTCCCCCCCCCCCACATACACACACACTTGTGCATTTGACTAAGGGGAAAAGGAGAAAGAAAACAAAATCTGCGAATCCAATTCTGTTGCAAACGAAAGAAAGAAAATAATAATTGCAAATAAACTCTAGTTCGGAAGCTCAGAGCCATAAACCTTTCCGGCCGAGCAGACTTTGGGCAGATGTTGATGGTTCAATTTGCGGGGCCTCAGAACCTTTGCAGCTGTCCTGAGCAGGGAGGGGGCAGAGCTCCTGCCCGAACAGACTGGGGTTCAAAATGCCGGAAGTGCAAAAGGAACCCCTCGTCCCACCCCCGCGCGAGGTCAGGCCTGCTGGGGTCTCAGCCACTGGTGCCGGCTTCCGAGGGTCGCCGCCCTCACCTCGGGAACTCGAAGGAAAAAGCCCACGAAAGCGGAGACCTGGCCTTTAGGGAGGATCCGGCCAGCCTTAACTCAAAAGGCTCTGGAGCCAGAGTTCCCCAAGGGCCTGGCGACAATTCACACCACCAAGCTGCAGGCCAGGCCAAACTCAGCGCCTCTGGCCACCGCCAGCCCTTTCTCCAGGGACCCTCCCCGCTCTGCCTTACTCCTCGCCGACCCAGCTCCCCACCCTCAGCCATGCCGCCCCCAGAGTTTGGTGTTGGCGCCGCCTTCCTTTCTCTATTCCTGCAGTTTCTGCCCAGCAAAGCAGAGGAAAAGGCCCAAATCAAAAAGCTGCCTCCTAAAAACAATTTCTCAACGACGAGGCCCAGCACCTAAGAAAGCAAAAGGACCAAAGCACCCTCTCCTCTCGGTGCAGCCGAAGGCGAGAGCCCGTGGGGCTAATATCCCTCTTCCAGGCCGTCTGGTGCTCAGGACTGGGGAAGCTAAAGCCCAGAGAATCCCCTACAGGTCCAGCACACTGAGATTCGCGCCTGCTCCTGTGGCCGCTGCCGCGCACTTTCCCCCAACCCGACGGGGGCGCTCGGCGCGCCTTGCACTCACCAGCGTTGTAGGCCGCCAGATCCGCCCCGGGACCCGGGCTCTTGCGCTTCCTGGGCCGCCCCTTCTGCACAGTGCCCACGCCATTGTAGTAGGGAAGACCCAGAGGGTTAGCCCCCGCTGCGCCCAGCCCTGCACTCTTGGCCGCAGCGGCTGCCGCTGCCGCCGCCGCCACATCAGCGTGGTTGAAGTGCGCAGGGTACTCTCCTTGCAGCAGCGCCTCGAAGTGCAAGCGACAGTAGACCAGGCTGTCCTTCATGCCGAAGTGGTCGCCGGTGGTCAGCATCTTGTTACATGTGGTGCACGTGAAGCAATTGAGGTGATAAACCAAGTCCCGAGCGCGCATCACCATCTCGGAGGCGGAGATGCCCAGGTGGCACCGGGCACAGCGCTGCACAGAGAACCGCCTGTAGAGACCATGGAGGGAGGGGCTGTGGGGACACACGGTTGGGTACCCCCCCATTCCTCCTCCAGGTGCCGCTGTTGCCGCTGGGGCAATTCCCTTAAAAAGGACAATCTGGCCTTCGTTTGGAGGATGAGGGGAAAGAAATCTAGATTTTGACCCAGGCCTAGTCCTGACCTGAAATATAGCTTCTCCTAACCATTTTCATGCCTACAAGGGCTTCTACTCAACCCAGAGCCTGAGTAAGCCTTAGGAAAGCCTGGGAGGGGGGGTGGATTTAGCCCTGCCCCGTCTTTATCCCTGCCCTCCGAACCAGGCCTGGGAATCCCATAGATTTGTGTAATTTGGAAGAAACACAGAGACAGGGAAAGAGCAAGAAATGAGAGAGAAAGAAAGAGAATATATGAACAGATCCTAAAAACCTAACCCTAAACCTGGAGAGAAAACAAAACAGAGAACTTGAAGCCTATTAGTGATTCCGGTTCTTTAATCCTGGCCGGCTTTCAGTCCCATTTCCCCAAAGACCCGGAAACACTCCCATTCCCCCAGCTCTCCCTCCTGCTCTTCTCCACACCAGCCCAGCCTGCCTAAGCTTGGAGATGCCTATTTCTATCCTCTCTGATTGGCCCAAGAAACTTCAGAGAGGGGGTACAAGGATTCCAACCCAAGCTTCTGGTCTAAGCAAAGAGGGAAGGTAGCTTCTGCTTTTCCCTAGTCCCCACACTTTGCAGACCTTCCCAAGATCTCCCCAATCTGCTGCTTCAAAAGGTTGTCACCCAATTAACACTGGGTAGTGAAACTTCTCCTGGGACTAGAGGAAAAGAGAGGGGCAAGACTGCCTGAGATGTCACGAGGGTCTTGAGGGGCCACAGGACCCTGAGTGGGGGCTACCTGTAGTAGTCTTCCTTGCAGTAGATGCTCCCGTCCTTGCTGAAACAGGTGAGCTCTGACTCCAGGTTGAGCTTGCACTCGCAGCACTTGAGGCAGCGCATGTGCCACTGCTTGTCTACCGCCAGCAGGTAGTAGCGGTCCGAGATCTTGCCCCCGCAGCCAGCGCACAGCGCGGCGCGGTCACTGCTGATGGACGGCATGGTCTGCGAAGGGAGGGAGGCGGGAGACGGCAGCGCCCGTGTCAGCCTTCAGCCCGCCGCTGAGAAACCCGCACCCGCCGACCCCTCCGTAGCCCTGGCTTGCCCTGAACTCGGAGGAGACTGCCTCGGCATGCGACAAGCTTCCTCCAATCCCAAAGACCCGTTTCCATTTCCCGGCGACTCGGAACCCATGCCTGACTGCCCTAGGCAGCCAGGCCCAGGCTGGGCTCCTGGCCTAGATGGCTCTCCCGCCTTAACTTCTCCCCGTTCCTGTCTCCGCTGCCCTTTCCCCCCAAATGCTCTGCCTATGTTTAGGGACAGTGGCCAGGACTGGAATTCCAGTAAAGCTTTCCAAAAGCTTCCCCCAAACTGTTTCTTAAAGGAGCCACCAGGCTGGGCCTCCGAGAAGGGGTAAGGTGACCATTAAAAGGCACCCTCTACAGACTCCTCTTCGGAGAGGCAGCCGAGTTCCAGGCCCCCAGCTCCAGCCATCTCTGGATCCTTAGGCCAAAGGTTTAGGCCAGGACAAGTCGGGCAACTTCTGGCTCCTCTGCCACACTGGCTGGGGCCCTCTTGGGTCCTGGGAGATGATGCTTAGAGAACAGGGACACCCTCACAGTCTCTGGGCGCAGGACACGTCCAACTCAAATCCTCCTCCTCTAACCAAACTGACAAGTCGAAAGATTTAGGCGAGGAAAAAGGACTCAGAGGCCGAGAGGGCACTGGGGCTGCCGCTCTTGCTTTTGGAGCAGAGGAGCTTACCCCGTGCTCCCCACCGCCTGGGCCTGTAAAGGTCACTTCTGGGCCCACTGTTTGAGCAGCGTCTGCTGGTTTGGCCCTGGGGGATGTCTTAGGCAAGGAACTGGCTATTTGAGGCTGGGCCGGCAAAGCCAGGTGTAGAGGGCCGAATGAAGTCTCCTTCCGCGAGAGCCAGGCCAGAGCCTGAACTCCGAGCCCTGGCCTGGCCAAGTTGGGCTGGCCAAGCGACTGGGGGCGATAAATGAAAAGTGCTGGCCCTCAAGGTTTGGGCCCCTGACGCCGCGCAAGGAAGAGATCCCCGCTTGCTGGGAGGCAAGACAGCCCAAGGCCGCCGAAGCCCCAGTACTCCCGGGTGGTTCACCCTTCCCTGGCACCGCGGGCAGAGCGGGCTACCCCCAACCGAGCTCTGGAGCAGAGCGCGGGGCTGCCGACCCAAGCGCCTGGCAAGGTAAGAAGAGAGCTGCTGGTGGGATTTTGCTTCCACTTCGGGAAAATCACTCTCCTCCACCCTCGGAGTTTTCAGTTTCAACCTTGTTTTCCTTCTCCGCCCCAGCCCGGCTTTCCCCAGCCAGGAGCTATGGGCCTTGTATCCTGTCCGAGGATCCCTCGCGCCCAGTCCCGTGCCGCACGAAGGACGCTCCCCAAACTTTGGGAAGCGGAGGTGCCGACTGGCCCGGCCCTGTCCCAGCTCTAAGCCCGGACCCCACAGTCGCGCGCCTACCGTCTCTGTGTCGCCGCGGTCGATGGCGGAGCTGATGGCGGGAGCCTCGCTCTTGACCCTGCGGTCCATTTCGTCGATGACCCCGTGCACCTCGGGGCCCGACAGACTGTGGAACAGCATCGCGGCGGGACCGGCGGGGCCGGGGGCGCGGCTCCTCCGAGGGAGGGCTTGCCCCCCGCCTCAGCTGCCTGGCGCTCCCGGCGCTAATGGGCCCGGTGCATAGCCACCGCGGCCCCGGCCCCGCCCGAGCTCGGCTGCGCCCCCAAGCCGGGCTCCGGGCCCCGGGCGTCCGCGGGCCAGGACGCCTCCCGCCGAGGCGCGGGGGCAGCTACATCGCGGGGCGCCTGGGCAACGGCGCCAAAGCCAGGGTTACAAGGGCACCGGGCAGAGCGGGGGGGGGGGGGCGACGAGGAGCGGGAGACCGGGGCAGAGGTCGGCGCCCGCCACGGGCGCTTTCACGCTGAGGGCATAGCCTGCTCGACTTCGGCGCCCGGGGCGCAAAGCAGGGGCGCAAACTCTGCCGGAGGCAGCGACGGCTCGGGGTTCACCCAGAAACAGCCAGATGCCCGCGGCGGCCCAGCTGCCTGGACCCCTCCCCTCCTTGGAGTGCGCCCCCAGCCCAAAGTGACCCTCTTAGGCGCTGATTCGGCGACTAGAGTAGGGGTATCTCCGAAGCCAGCGAGCCGAGCCGAGCCACCAGGAGAATTGAAGAGGAGGAGGAGGAAGAGGAGGAGGAGGCGGAGGAGGAGGTGGAGGAGGAGAAAAAGGAGGAGGAGCAGAGTGGGAGGAGGAGCCGCTGCCGGCCGCGGGCCCAGCCGCGCGCAATGCTCTCCAAGCGCGCGCCGAGCCCAGCCCCGGCTCTGCAGTCCGCGCCAGCGCAAGCCTCCGCGCCTTTTCTACAGCCGCGCCTGACATCACGTCCTGCCGCCGCGCCATTGGCCGCCCGGCGCCCCGGGCCCTGGCAGCGCGTGCTCTGGGAAGGCGGGAGACCCCAGAGGGAGGGGAGCTAAGAGGAGGAGAGCAGGGGCGAGATGGTGGGAGCTGGTGGGCGAGGCCGGAGGGAGGAGGCAAGCGGGAGGAAGGAGGGAGAGCGCGGGGTTAGGGAGTTTTAGCTATGAACAGTTTCCTGAGATTTCTTCGAAAAGGAAAATTAAAGCCTCTCTCCCCGCTGTCTCCATCCTAAGAAGGCTCAGTCAGAGGATGCACGAAGAGGTCTCGCTGCGGTCTCTCCTCGGCCCAGAGACGCGGCCTGGGCACCCGCTAAGGAGGCCCGAGAAGGCAGACCTTGGGGCGGACTTGCGAGAGCCTTGGGCTGCTCCCCGTCGAGCTCCGCCTTCGCTTGTGCTCTGCATCCTGGGCTGTGGGCGGCCAAGCAGGCCTCCTGGGGACCGTGCTGAACTGGAGAGCGGAGACTTGGCGAGAACTGTGACCCCCGGAGACCGGGGCCAGCCAGCGTATTATGGCTCCATACGAGCTAGGGCCCAATCTACGGCCCAGCGTGTAGCTCCTTCTCACTCTTGCCGTCTGTCTCCAGTCTAGAAGGGCAGGGGCGGGCATGATTTTAGGAACTTAGAAAGGCGAGGATTCCAATCCTTCTGCCATTTACATGCCCTGTTACCTTAGGCGTCTGACTTAACCTCCCTTAGCCAGTTCCTGACCTTTGCAGTGGGAGACAAGAAGATCGGCTTCACATGATACGGTGAAAGGGATCACAGATATAATCCTGGAATAGAGTAGGCACTTAGCAAATTCTTTAATCATCTCCTCTTTCTCCTCTTCCATTTAAATTCTTCCTCACTGTAAGATACATTTGGTGTCAGTGAGCTTCTTAAAGACTACAGGCCCATTCTCTGCCCACTGGGTGCAGCTTGCCACAGACCTTGTTGCTATCACAGGGCCAATCTGGCCTGGGTGCACCACTTCTCCAAACAACAACATCATAGCCTGCTAGGTAAATCCTAACTTCCACCCCCAACCTCCAGACTTCATGTTCAACCTAGAACCTTTTGAGGACCCAACGGCTATACCCTGGTATCTCACGGAGAGAGAATTAGGAAATAAAAGTGCTTGTAAAGAAAAACTGATTGAGCAAATCAATTAAAGTCTCATCTCCCAGGTCTGCTTTGGAGGTAGGTTTGGATCCATCTTTTAGGGGCAAGGAAGGAGATGTCAATGTTCAGTGACCTGCTTGCCAAGACTCAGTAAGGAGATAGCCAGGATCTCTGTGATTTAGCTTACAGGGCACAGAGTTGAGACAACATAAAATCATACTTCCTACATGTATACAGAACTTTCACATAAATATATGTATGTTTGTAATGCCCAAGCACATAGACTCATGTTCACGTAGACAAATGCATATGTTCTTCTCTATTGGCAAAAATACACTAATATACTGCACATCAAGTGTAAGTGTTTAGGGCTGGGAGGGCAGATGCATCTGTAAAGCGGTCAATTGCCCGGTTTACCTGCACTTGTTCAAGCACTTCTACTTAAATTACTGAGTGCGCGCTTCTACGAGGGCATATTTTGCATATTTGGGAAAACTCTTGAAGTTACAAGAATGTGTGTACACGCTGCACGTGTACAGATGCCCGAGTGCGAGGGAAGTACCATAAACCCAAAGACGCGCGTGCGCGTGTGTTCACACAGAAATGTGCTTTGGTGCCTGCACATGGCGGGCGCCCAGGCACGCGGACGCCTACGCGAATACACAGGCATGTTTTACTGACGCATCTGGGGCACTTTCTTTCAAAGAAAGTAGGGAATGAAAATCTAATCTGAGAGTCACCAGGGTTCATCTGGAGGTCGCCCAAGGGGTAGAAAAAATTTGTAACAACGCTGGAGTGTTTGTCCTCCGCACAGCTCCGCTCCCAGGCTGACTGAATACAATACGTTTTCGAAAGCTCGAGGGGCGCCGGGTGCGCAGAGGTGGGGGTTGGGGGTGCTCAGTAACTCTCGCCGCAGGCTTCTCAAGCAATGTGAAAACACATCCTGTGGCCCTTCACTCCCCGCTCCCCCCCCCCCAATACATGCACGCTATTCTGCCTCTCTGACCAGCAGCCTACATTCATCGCTAGTCTGACCCCAGATTCCCCGGCAGTCAGGATTCCCGCCCGGTGCGCTTGTCTATTTATCCCCCTGCGTCAGGGTGGGACGCAGACGCTCGGGTCTGTAAGAGGCTAAAACGCGTCTCCAGCCGCTGGGCGGGATCTGGGCGCCTCAGCCTCGGGGTTCAGAGGCCGGTAACTTTGCAATCGCCCCCAGCGGCAGGGGACGTCGTGCTGCCGCCGAGCCCTGTCCACGGAGACTAAACAAGGAGAGGAACAGGCTGTAAACACACATCCTGACACGTGAGTGACATTTACACGGGTGCGAGCAGCCGCAACGCAGGAAAAGGCAGGGGGTGGGGGCAGCGGGCACCGACAGGTAAACGGAACATTCACAGTCACCGGAAATGGCAGCCCCGAGACCCCCCACTCCCTGGTAGGAGAAAAGCGTCCCTAAGTTCCCGGAACCTGCCTTTTGTGGGAGGTGACAGGTGAACCGAATTCAGGTCTGGCCACTCTCGCCGCTGTCTACCTCCCCACCACCATCTGGTTCCTAGCAGACAAGCAGACCCGGCGCATAATGAGGTAGCAGCCTCCAGCCGGCCACCGTGACTAACTCAGAACAAAAGCGCTCCCTCCACGCCTCCTCCAACAAAGGGGCCACCAGCCCCGGCGCTCCCCGAAGGCTGCGGGGCTCTCGGCTGCCGGCTGCGGAGCTGCCGCGCGCAAACTTCCCGGGGCTCCCGGGGCTGCAGGCGCCAGGGAGCCGGGGCCACGGAGGGAGGAAGCGCCCGCCACCCGGAGAAAGTGAGGCCAGGCCGAGCGGTGGGGGGGTGAGGGAACAGCGGAAGGAGAGTGATTGATCAGTGCGCTGTTCCCCGCTCTCTGTCCCGTTATTAGAGGCGGCCAAAGCAGGGCCACGCATAACCTTAGAATCGCCAACTAATTGACGCTGCAGGCAACGACTTCATTGTGCACGCTGGTTTTATGTCTTCATAGCCGGTGATTGACAAGGTGTAATTAGTCATCTCACTCGGTGATAAACATGGGCACCCTCCTCCCGCGGCATCAGGCCGTGTGTACCAGCAGAGGAAGCGATAGTTGACGCTGATATACCATTAAATCAAAATGAAGACGTTCAGAAGTGTGTGTTTGCTGTGACGCTGTGATGGTTTATTTCTCAAATACGGCACCAACAGATTTACTTGATTTGCAAGTTAACTACAACATTAACTGGTTTTATTTATTTTGCCTCTTCCTTCCTCTTCCTAGGCAGGGATGTTGCTCTTGGAGAATGTGAAGACAGTTTGCTTCTTGACAAGCGAGCGAGCGGGCGCCCAGATTTTTGCAGCCTTTCCGACTCTCCCCCGAGGGAAAAGCAGGCAGGGAAAAAAAAAAAAAAAAAACGCTGGATTTGGGAGCCACCAGGGAAGGATTCCACGCCGGAACCGCCTTCCTTGGCCCTGGACTCGCCTGCCTGGGGCCCCCTTTTGGGCACTGCCCGTGGATAACCTGAAACTCTTGAAGACTGGGGACTGGGAAGCCTCTTGAATAATAACTGTGAAGAAGATAGAGGCAAAAAACAACGTTTCTTTCCCCACCCTGAAGCAGGAAGGACTGTTTTTAAAGCTTCTGGATACAGTCACAGGGCCAACTGCCCGCCTCTGCTCCCTGCGTAAAGTGTAACATCTTCTGTCCTTCTAGCTTGCTCGCACCATTCAGCAGATGATACTCCTTGCTCACCAAAGTGGGTCTTTCTCAGGGAAGTGTGTGTGTGTGTGTGTGTCCCTCTATATTGAGGCTGCTGTTAGAGATGATGGTTACTCCTTCCAGAAATCTGGAGGTTTAAATTTTCAAAAGGGAGGAGCACCCCATCTGTCTCAGCCCTAATTCTGGTTAGAGAGTGGCAGGGACTGGACAAAGCTAACAACATTTGAAAATCCATTTCCATGGTATCAAGGAAACCCCCAGTTAGGTTTGCTTCATGCACTTTCTCCTCTCTAACCTCTGGCTCCTGTATGTATAGCAGAGGAATAGTGATTCCTTTCCACAGCACAGAAATCGGGGTTCTGGTTATCTCCAAGAAAGGGTGGGGTGAGGCTGAGTCATAGAGACAGCAGAAAAGCCCACACGTTCAATCAGGACCCTCCTCTTCCCAGGCTCATGGGCCTCGTTGGGGGTGGGGGTAAATTTATATTGATGTGAGACTGTCAGTCAGCAGCAAATCAGCTCAGGCATAGCTCTAATCATTTTCTTTATGAAATCCGCTCACTGCCTTGGCCACACCATTCAGCAAATCCGCTGGTCACCACTGTGGACAATAAAAATTAGTGGGTCTTAGTTGTTTCCAAGAGGAACCCCATGTCTATGACACCAGAATAGATAAATGGCTTGGCCCATTGCTGGCAGAAAGGAGCCCAATTCCTCCTCCTCCTCTCCCTGCAGCGATCTGAACAATTCCAAAACCGCCTCCCTGGGCGTCAGCTGAGCAGGTTGGGGAACTAACCAGGGCTCTCTCTCTAGGGCCCTGTTAAATGCACTGAACTTAAAATGAAACACGAAGTGTGAATTTCAGGTTTGAACATGATGCATCAGGAAACGTGGAGGTTGGCAGCCCTTTTCCTCTCTTCTGCCTTTTGGTAGCAGGTATTAATATTGTATTAAATGTTATGAGAAAGTAAGGGCTGCGGAGAGGAATGTGCTCAGATGCAATTTTGTCAAGGTTTTTATCTGTGATTATGATTCCAGATGTAGAAACTCCCAGAGGAGGAAATGAGGGGCTGCTGGCGTGTGACATGTGTTTTAAGGTGTTTAGCAGTGTTTCTCAAAGTGGTGACAAAATGTTCAATTTTATTACAGGGAATTGGTAAAAAGAAATATGAATACTAGGTCAGAGATTGTTCACCTCAGCAAAAGGATTTACCATTATTGATTAGGGTGGAGAAAGTTCGTATCTGGGCCCTGCTTAAATCACATTGTCAACAATGTAAATCTGTCAGATCAGATTATTCTTAAAGAACAATTGTAACAAAATACCCAATAACTAATTGCATCCCCCATAGTAAATCTCCAGAAAAGGATGTAAATTGCCCTGGGGAGGGAGAATAAAAGTAAATATTACAAAAAGATGCCATTTTTTTTTCAACTGGTATAACTACAGCCATTTCTTGCGGGTAATTTCTTTTTAATCTAGCCCAAAATAATATCCAGTCTTGGAAGGGCCATTTTGCTAACCTCTGTAAACCTTTCAAGTTAAAGCACAAAAAAACAGCAATAAATGTCCTCACACAGGGACCCACATTTTGCTCAAAGAAGAATCAGGAAGAATTTGTATTTAAAAAGTAGGGATGAGGGTGAGGGAGCAAGTGGATGAACTCTTGAGTAATATCTCTATGCACTTGATACTGGGAATTTTTCCTATCACAATCTGTCTTCATTCAAAGGCATCTCTACCATCTCTTTCTGACAGCAGGACCCCTCTAAACTTCATTTCTAAGCACAAGTTTCCTCATAAACCTTTTATGAGCTTCACATACACTAATACTACCCAACTTGAGTGCCCAGCCAGCGCTGACTAGGCTGGAAGTGGGTTTAGTAAACATTTCCACAGAACAAAAAGGGGGTTGGAGCTAAAGATGCTGAACTTGGCTTCTCTCTGGGTCCCCTTGTACCAGATAAGACTCTCCCCACTCCCTGAGGCCATTGCCTTACTGATCACCCATGTTTAGCACATGCTGGCTTTCCAGGCTAAAGAATGTTGATTGTGGCTTCCTAGTCACTGGCACTAAGCATCTTAGGCTCCCAGCTCAAACTGCACCTCGCTAGAAACTAAGACAGTTCCTCTCCTAAGAGGTGATAAAGGTCATGATACTTTTCCAAGGGAAACTGAGGAGGTTGCAGGGGAGGGAAAAACACTCAGTATGGCCACCATCTCTCACCCTGCATGTTAGCAGATCTCTCCCCCTACCCTGGTCCAACTTTCCACTGATCTCTACTGGTATTTGGGAAGTTAGCATTATCTCTTTAGGTAAGGAATGAATCATTTTCCACATATGCTGCTGCTGAAGCCCAGTCCCTTGGCACTCCTCCCCAACATTTTTATTCTTCCATTAATTAAAACAACTAATGTCCCATCGATTATCTTTGCATGAATGAAAATCATTACAAGCCCTTGCAGGTATATGGGAAATTCTGTTTGCTTAAGTATTCACACTTTGATTTCCTATAGACTCATTTTCTCAGGCATAAAGAAATTCAAACAAAACAAAACAAAAACAAAATCTCCTGATATTTTGCAATGAAACATGAAGACTCGTTGTAATAAGCTTGTGCCGATCTCTTGCAGAAAGAAATGTTCAGATGGCCCTGTCTTAGAGCCTAAATTTTACTGTCTGGTAAAGGACTCTAGATGGTTAAGGCGAACAGTGATAGGTCATCAGAATCAGGTTTTGAGTTTGTGCTTCAGATGAACTCATCCAAATTTACTTTTAAGCTAGCATGTCAGCTCTCAAAAGTAAAAAAAGGCAAGGGGCAACAAACACTATTTGAAATTTCTCAGCTAGTTGGCCATTTCAGCTTGCGTCTCCATTTCTGAGGGCTGCCATAATTAGAGCGATCTATTTTGCATTTACTTCTCTTTGCAAGCACTACATTATTCACTCTTTCTTGTGCTTATTAAACAGTGCCACCTGCACCAAATTCAACAAAGCTCCTCCAACAGTCCAGCCCAGCTAAGGATCCCAGACCATATATTATCATTAATTGAAGCTCAATTGAATCATCAATGATCAAGGCATGAGTAAAAGCAACATATTTTCTAGGACTTGTTTATAAAAATGTTTTAAGCAAAAAAAAAAAAAAAATTCCCCAAATTGTCATCTTTTACAAACTCATCACATTCTCCCTGTACAAGTAATTCTAGCAGCAATTAGCAAGTCTTTTAATGACTGAACTACTCCCTATATATTACAAGGTGCCTCCAGCACAAATATCCTCCTTCATAGGTACTAGCAGATGCAGTCAGTATTCTGTCACCCAAACCCTGCAAAAATGACCACTTCGATAACCCTCATAGTATAAGAAGGATCTGAAGAACCAAAGGCAAGGTTGGAAAGCAGAGCACAATTTTCAAGAAACTAGCCAGGGACATTCTGAATCCAGAGAGAGGGCAAGACAGAAGAAAGGGAAGCAGAGAAGGCAGAAGCAGAAAATGAATGTGCATAGACAGCAGTGGTCAAAGAAAGGCACAGAAAGTTTCTAGCAAAGATGGGACCATCTCTGAACTTCAGTGTGTTAAAACGAACTCTATATCCTACTACTGATGATTTATACATTTTTTAGAGGTTCAAACCTCACTGTGGCTTGTTCTTTTAAAAGCTTCCTGCTTTGTTCAAAATACTGCTTATCTTTGGCATTGTCAACAGCTTTGCTCTGGGAGAGATTAATTAAGTGATAGGTCAGACACAATGAGGTGAAAGGGCATGTCCACCCAATCAGGACTGATGCATCCATTTCTAGATGGATCAACTTTTTTGAGGCATGGCAATTTGGGTTCCATTTCCAGAGGACTTTATCAATTGGGGTTCCCGAGCTCCTCTGGTGAGGGGCACTTAGGAGGAAAAGATTGTTCTGCAGATTGAGAAATATACATTCTCTGTCTTTATAAGAAGTGAAAAGAAGACATAACTACCAGTTGTCTGTATGCTTAAGTTTTACTGATGTGGGAAAAGGCTGACTTTCTTGAATAGGATCCTTTTACAAAACAGCTAAATTGGATGGTTACAAATAAGATTGCCATGCAACACAATAACAAAAATTAAAAGTTTGCTTTCTCTCCTCCCCTTCCCACTGTTTCTCTGTGCCCCTTTCTTTCAAGTCCACTTTTAATTTCTACAAGGTAAATGAGAGAAAAGAAAGGAGTAGGGGAGAGAGAGGGAATGAAAGAGAAAAGGGGAGATTTTCAGGGTGTCATCAACTGAATTCTTCCAGACCAATTAGAGGTTATCTTTAAATTTCCATCCTTTGCCCTCTCCGTACCTCCCTAAATAGATCTTCAAATTAGTGATAAATTAGTTAATTGGGAAAGGCCATGTGGTCACCCTGTTCCTAACTAGAAAGGTTTTAGGGGCCTTACACCCCATTATCAGAAATGGAACACTTTCCATCTCTTCAATAGCATGTTGGGCTGGGTCAAAATTGTGGTTGCAAATTTATAAGGGGGTGGGAAAGAAGGAGGGAAGTAAACTCTCAGCCTGGGAATAAGACTAGGCTCAGGTAAAGGGACTGCTATAGGCAAATCCCAAACAAAACATTTGGAATATTTTTACTCTATTCTTGAACACTGCTTCAAGTGAATTTCACATTTCCTAAGGTATTTGGGGGAAGAGGGAGGAAGTATAGGGGTAAACAATGGTTTGGGAACTTTTGTAACTGACTTGCCAATTCCCCTTCTCCAAAGAAATGTAGAATGCTCCTTTCTTAACTATCCGATTCTTTAAATCATCTGGGATCTATCTATATTTATAAAACTGAGCAGAAATACTTAACAGCCTGATCAATAGCTATTGACCGTCAGTGCACCTCACACTCTAACTTGCACAGCTTGATCATGTATATTTGATCATCAAAAAATTCAAAGCATCTTGCAGCCGTGTATCAAGCTTCCCAGAAAACAGCTCGTCTTTCTGTATGTAGTCTTTAAAAGAGTATGAGTTTCTCTCTCCGCAGCATCCATCTATCTATCCATCTATTTATATATATATACACACGCACATACACACCTCCTTTCCAGAAAATTTATTGCTCATATATTTGATGAAGAACAAGGTAATTAACTTTGAGGCTGTACATCTGGGCAGCACTTCATATCCATTGCAATAATAAAACACTTTTTTCACATTTTAGCAGCAGAAAGGCTAGTCTTGCTCACAGATTCAGAGGACCCCAGAGTCTCCCTCTGCAAAGCCTCCTTGTTATAAATCTTGCCTTCCTCTTAAGTGATGGCATGCACAATTGCACCAAGGGGCACTAAGTTTATCTGTGCAAAAGCGTCATTGGAAAAGCTTGTCCCTTCTCAGAGCTTCAGCACCAGCTTGTGGGGTTTGAAATAGACACAGCTGGCACCTCCATCCCCAGTCTGCTTGTCGGCAAACCAGAGCAAAGGTCCAAGGACCTGCCCTGTGAAGGACCATAGGTAGAAGGGGTATATTTTGGGGTACCAAGGGTTGGTGTCCTGAGCATGTGCCACTAAGATCTAGTACCTCTAAAAAGACCCAGTCCTGCAGATTGTTCTGGGGTCAAAAAGCTGATGCCAAGTTTCTCCATAAGGTATCCCATATCTATCCAAACCACTCCAAGAGTTTGGCCAGAGGAATACAAGTTGACAAGCTTGCTCCAAGACCCCAGAAGTCATTATAAACCCAACCCCAGAGACCATCACCACCCCCCAGACAACAAAACAAATTACCTGTAGAACCTCCCATCTCGGGAGTTCCTTGCTCTGTATTCCAAATCGTGCCCAGTACAAATTATTTGGGGGGGGGTGCCTTCTAAAAGCAGCAGCATCTGGGTTGAGGCTCCCTCCTTTAAAGGGGAGGGGGCGTCATATGATAATACATGTAATATGATATGGAATGACAGAATGCATGACAGTTGCCCATAATACAGAGAAGTCAGTCAAAGGACAGAGGGGACATTTGGATAATTACCATCCATTGGCTAGTCAATCACGCGAACAGAGAGAAACTGCACAAAACCCACAATGGAGTTGGGAAACAAAAGAGACCCGAGCCAGACTCGGGATTAACTGGTCTAAAGCGATCTAAATGCTTTTGTATCTGAAGAACTGAGGCTCCCGTGTTGCCCCCCCCATCCCAGGGAACTAATTGCGGGGATCAGAGTTAAAGCTCTCTCCCTCCTTTCCCATTTCTCTTTGTAGACTGTTCACCACACAGGAAAAAAAAAAAAATGATTTCTCTCTCTATGTTCATTAAACTATTTTAAAGTTAAAGGGTTGGGGGAGGGAGGTTAGATGTAGCCTTCAGTCCATAAGCTGGGATTCTCCAGCCTTCAAAGAGGCTGGGACGGTCTCAATTGGCCTCAATTCTTTGTTTCAGTCTTCCCTCCTTGCCCCATAGAAACAAATGCCCCAACCACCTGGACTGAAGCTGGGCAGCTGCCCTTTTCCTAGAGGCTAACTCGGATTGCTGGTACCCTGCTTTGGGTGAGGAGTCCCATAGCGGGCGCCTTCACCAGAAAAATACAGGAAACCCCCCACCCCCCAATTAAAGACTCCAGTTGAATCTGCACACCCAGAATTAAGCGGGGTAAGAGGGCGAAAGAGAAGTGATCTAGCCTTCAAAATGGGACAGTGGGCCAGAAGAAGATGGTTGGTTGTAAATTGTGGGGAGACAGAATTTCCTTCTAAGCTGAGAAAGAAAAATAAAATCCCTCTAAATTGGGGGAGGAAGAAAATATGCTTAATTGGGGAGAAGAATGAGTAAAGACTCCTGCTTGAGAAAAAGCAAAGCAAAGAGGTGATTCCTCAAAGAGACACAGGAAAATGATTCCTGTAAATTTTTAGAGACTCAGAGAGGACGGTGAGAGAGGAAGAAAATTCTTTAAAGGATAAAAGAAACGGACTGAAGAAGATCTCTGTACCCAAGAGCGAGACCCCCTGCTCCCAGGACAGAGAGACCGGTAACTAATACCCAATCCCCACCAGGTCCTCCCCACGTATTTCCAACTCGGGCAAAGCCCTCCCGGCTCCGGCGGGGCCCTCGCGTGTTCCCGGCTCGGTGGCAGCCTTAGTTCCGCTCCCGGTCCGCTGGCGTCCGCGGTGGCCCTGCCCGCGCCCCCCGCGCAGCCCTCCAGGGCCCCGGGACGCACCGAGGCGGCTTCTTACCTTCCCGAGTCCTCCGCAGCGGGTGTGGCCGGCTCTGCGGGCGGCCCCGGGCCGGGGCCGGGGGGCGGAGGGCGGGGGTGCCGGGCTAGGGGGCAGCGGCAGGGTGAGGGCTGGGGGGGCTGGCACGATGCCCAAGGGGGGCGAGGGGGCAGTGGGCAGCCCCGGGGCCTGCGGGCCGGCCGGGCCGAGCCGGAGGAGGTGCGAGCAGTGGGGGCCCCGGGAGGGGCGCCGGGGCCCGGGCCGCGGGGCCGGGGACTCGCTCCGGGGGCCGGCGGGGTGCTCCAGCCTGCAGGGCCGGCCCGGGAGCCGGGGGAGCGCACGGGAGGAGGCCGGAGGCCGGCGCCCGGGAAGCGAGGACGGGGCGCGCGATCAGAGGGGCTGTTTTCTCGCTTCGGCTGACAAATCAATCAGAGCCGGCCGAGCCGGGGGAGCTGCCACTCCGGCCGCGGCGCGAGGCTCCCCGCCTGGCCCGCGCTGCCAGCTGCCGGCCGCCTGGAGTGGGCGCGGGCCGCGCGTCGCAGGCTGGGCTGCGGTCATTAGGCTGCGGGCGCGTGCGGCCGGGGGCGGGGGCGGCGGCGGAGAGCCGGGAGGAGGCGGCAGCGCGGGCGGCGTCCCCGGCCTCCCCGCCCCGCCCGCCGCCGTCCCGCGCCCGCTCCGCGCTCGGCGCCCCCGCCCCCGCTGTCACTGGCACCCCCTACGGCGGCCGGTCCCTCAGTCTGTCTCAGCCCGCCTCCCTCTGTCTCTCTCCGTCTCCAAGTCTCTGTCGTCTTTCTGCCGTCCCTCCTCTCCCTGTCTCTGCTTTCGTCCCCAGCTCTCTGCCACACTGCGCCTCTCCTTTGCTGTCGGTGGTGCCGACTCTCTTACCCCTCTCTGCTCGGCTGCTCTCACCATTTTCTCCCTCCTTCTCTTAATTCTATCTTCTCTCGCTCCCCACCCCTTTCCTTTTCTTCCTTTGCTCAGGAGGATTCGCTCTCTCTCCCTGTCTCCCCTGGGAACAGTGGCCCCCAGAATCCAGCTCGGGCCATTTCTCTGCACTGACACCTTTCGACAAGTCACTTTCTCCCTCCCAGCTGCAGTTTCCTAAGCTCTAAAAAGACTTACTAAGGTGCTCTTAGGTTGGGAGCAGGGAGCTCCCTCCCAGGTTCCAGGGACTCTGGATCCCCTCTTGAAATTCATGTACACTCAAAGGCAACAGCCACTGTGGCAGCTGCCTAGTGACTAGGGCTCCAGCGTGCTCCCGGTGAATCCCCTTTCCTGAGCCGTGAGGACAGGCACCAAGAGGCCAATTCAGCAGGAAAATTAAAGGGTGGTTTCCTCCGAAGTCCCTCCTGAGGAGTAACTATGGGTCCCCTCTCTCCTTGTACCCAGGTTTGAAGGGGCACAACCCAGAGCAGTATCTGACATCTCAGGTGCTGTCATCAGTTCCTCCTTCCCGACACCAAGAAGAGGGGCAACTTGATCTCTCCTGTCCTTAGATTCAAGCAAGACAAATCCTATTCCTGTCCCCCATCTGCCTCTCGCTACTGCCACTCCCACACTATGAGTGGCTTTTGAGCGTCCAAGATGCTTCCTGGATGGAGTGAGGCTTCAGAGTTACACAGAAGTGGGTCTAAGACCGCTTACCTGGGCAAGCTGCACCACTGTAAGCTTCAGCTTCCTCATCTGTGAAATGGGACCAGTAACTACCTCCCCTTTAAGACTGTAGTTATATGGAAATTGCCAGCCTAGAGAAAGTTATTCATTCTGTCCAACTTTATTCAGGCCTTTTGCTTGACACTGAGGAGGTGCAATTCATAAGGCAGGGATGGTCTCTGCCTTCATGCAACTTGCATTCTTCTTAGGGAGACTGTGAACTACACGGACATAATGATTTCACAATATTTGTCCAAGTGCCACGAAGGAGAAGAGTGCACAGTGGGACTAAGCAACCAGGGAAAGTGACATGGGCTGGGGGCAAAGAAGGGCTTTCTCAAGGTATGGTGACATGGAAGCTGAGACCCAAAGTTTGGTGTGGGGCCAAGGTTGCAGTTGGCAAGAATTGAAAAGGGGCTGCTGAAAGAGGTGGTGGAGGGAGAGTGTTCCTGGCACAGGGAGGAGGGGGCATGGCCAAGAGGAAGGCCAGTGGGACTGGGGTCTGGGGGAGGAGCAGATGAAGCTGCAGAGATAGACAGAACCAGATTGGGGGGGACAGGTCTTATAGACCAGGCAGATGCGCAGAGGAATCTGGACCTCAGGACATAGAAGCCACTCTCATTAACCCTCTAATACGTGACTCCTGAATTTCCCCTTTTCTCTTCTGGAAGGGAGAAGCCAGACTGAGCTCCCAGATATGTCCTTTGCCTTTGGTCCTTCTTGGGGGTTGCCATTTTGAACCCTCCCCCACTTCTTGGGGATTGTCCCCTCCTCTGCTTAGTTCCAGCACTGTCCACCCAGAAAGTGTCATTGCCTACCTTGGCATCTGTGCCCCCATCTGAATGTGGCCTCTCTGAGCGCACACACCCAGGCTTGGTTCCTCTCTGTGGCCTTAAAGTCAGACCCATAGGAGGTGAATTCAGCTGGCATTTGTTGTTCAGCTGCGCAACTATTGAGTACCTTCTGCGTGCCAGGGTCTGTGTTGGGCATTACCCCTGCCCTCACAAAGCACTCATTTTTCAGGGAAGACAGGGCCTTGATGACCAGTATGAAGGATTCCCATAGTGGGCTTGAGGCATGGGACTAAAAGCTCTTCAAAAGCCAGTCCCTTCTGAGTTTGCTCGCCTCCTACGGTCCTCAAGGTGTGGCACAGTGCTTGGTGTGAAGTGAGCGAGGGAGAGGATGAGGAGGCTTGCCTCCGAAGGTCCAGGTCCAGGTGGGTAGATGCAGGAGGGGCCTGCAGAAAGGGAGGGAGCTAATGCATATGGAGCCCACCTTAGGCTGGTCAACCTGCATAGCACCTAGCCTCATAGGCAGCATTGCCCTCTCTCTCTCAATACAGCAACAGAGTCCAGAGGAGTTAACTCACTGGCCTGAAGTCACACAGCAAGCCAAAGCCTGCACAGGGATTTGAACCCAGCTCTGCCTGTTCCTCTTCACTAAAAGAGAAAGCAAAATAGGAGGAGATGGCAAAGGCAGATGATGACTGAGAACAAAAGAAGAGCAGTGGCAAAGGAGTAAGCTCCAACAGCAATTTTTTCAACTTTAAAACAATTCCCATTTCCCAGCCCTGCAGAGGCAGGCTCCGTGGATCTGAGGCAAGGCCGGCCCTCTGACTCGCAGGAGCCTGCCGAGGGGCCCAGGAGCTGCTTCAAAGCCGGCCTCTTCAGCACAGGCGCTTTTAAACTTCACAGGGGAAACTTTCCAGGGCTGACTTTTTGCACTTTGTTTCCAAATCAAGAGATGGGAAGTCCCGCTCAGCTCAGTGGGGAGGAGATCTCACTGAGAGACTTGCCCTAGGGTTCTGGGTTTGGCACCCGCCTCCTCAACAGGACAACTAGCTTGTCCCCAGATGTAGAGATGGGGAGATGTGTTCCCTGCCCACAGTGGATTCCCAGGGTGAATTCAGGGTGCACGCTTGGTAGCCGTTCCCTCCTGGGTGGAAGAGGCCTGTCTTCTGGTGTCCTGCCAAGTCTTATTTTACCTGGGTTCCTCCTGGCATTTGTCGACAAGGGGTGACTGTCTCACAAGGATCATAATGTTCTTGCCCTCCTCTGTGCAGTAGTCTTAAAACTAAACCACTCGTCTGTCATCCTCTGATCACCATTTCTCCCCACCCATCTTGTCCCTCTGAATTTTGGAATTCAGATTTGGGTTTTGGATGTACATCAAGAGGCTGGCTCCATGCATTTTAATTAAGCTGTCTTTTTTCATTTATTACTAATACACTCCTCTTAACTATGATTTATTTGTTAAACAAAGCACCATAAGCCGTCACTTATTCATCTTAATTTCAACAAAATTAAAGTAGTCGCTGTTAGATTGCACCTAATTGCACTTGCAATGAAAAGAATGGAGATGTTAATCAAAATAAATTGAAGATAAACAATAAAATCATTACATCTTTGCGGCTGTAAGTGTAACTAATCAGTTTTGACTCGGAGCGACCGAACAGGAATAATGAATGTGTCACTGAAGGCGTGCTCATTAAGGGAAGCTTGCCAGGACCTGGTCCTCAGGGCAGCAGACAGTCACCCTGCCCATGTGGGCCTGAGTGTTCCTGCCCCTTTGGCTGGTCAGAGGGACCCTGAGGAGTCAAGGGAACAGGATGAGGCTTATGGAATGGGAGGGAGTCAAATGTGGGGTCCTTGAGGCTGCCCTGCCAAGGAGGAGTCCTCTCATTCTGATGAGGAGGCAAGAGGTCCTTGGCTCAGGTACCTGAGGATAAAGTGAAAGAGGCTGGAAGATGGACAGGCCAAGAAATGTAAACCGCCAGACACAGCCCAGGGGGCACAGGAGAGAAGAATCAAGCAGCAAGAGACAGAAAAGAGACCAAGAAGAAAGCAAGGCAAGGCCAGAGGTGGGTGCTCAGACAGGGACAGAGCAAGGAGCCTCTGGAGGAAGGGAGAAGGAGGCGGCTCTGGGAGTGTGATGGAGGGGGAGGGGAAGCACGTGGGGAGCGGAGGCAGAAGGGAAAGAACCAAGAGGAGCCACACAAGTGCTGGACTTAATTAAATAATGTCTCTGGTGAGAACATGACACACACATTTTAATTTCGAGCCCACTGAAGCTCAGGAGGATTCAGGTTAGGATTCTGGGGACAAGGTGGTCCTCAGGAGTCTGTACAGGTAATTGACTGTCAGGATGGATCTCTGGCCTGGGTCCTGGATATACAGGCGGGGTGATAATGCATCCTGAGGTGAGGGAGGCAAAGGGTCACCTGGAGATCTCTCAGGCTCATCCTCCCACTGCAAGGATTTCATAGGCCTAAAGGGTCCAGATAGGGGCTCCTTTCTCATGTCCCAGGCCTCTGTGGCAGGCCTTGGGTCTCTGGCCTGGATGCCAGATGCTAAGTCAGAGTTGCTCTGGCTGGGGCTGCCTTAGCAACACCCCCTTTCCTGTCTGGGGAGATCCGGAATGTGAGCAAGATTGGGAACAGAGACCAGGAGAGACGATCTGAAAGACACATATTAGAATACCTGCCATGTGCTCAGCCCCCGCCTGAGCCTGGGAAATACACGGATGAATCAGATATGATCTCTCCGAAACTTACTTTCTCTATCTTTAAAGTAGGATTCACGATAGAACCTACCTCATATGTTTATCATGAGGATTAAATGAGTTAATATTTGTAAAGAGCTTAGAATGGTGGTTGACCCCTGGAAGGAGCTTTATGTGTTTGCTTGAAAATAAAAATAAATCTCTGCCCTTGGGAGTGCAGAGTTCGGTAGAGGAGATGGTAGCAGTCAAGTTGAGTAGCAGGGTAGTGAACTTCAGGATGCTTTGAGAGTGCAGGATGGAGACAAAAACTCCAGTCAAAGTCTTTTTAAAAATTTTTTATTGAGACAGAGTCTGACTTTTTCATCCTGGGTAGAGTGTGTGCCCTCAGTAGAGTGCTGTAATGTCATAGCTCACAGCAACCTCCAACTCTTGGGCTCAAGTGATTGTCTTGCCTCACCCTCCCAAGCAGCTAGGACTACAGGCTATTTTGTTTTGTTTTAGCAAGTCTGGGATGGGTTTGAACTCACCAGCCCCAGGGCGTGTGGCTGGTGCCCTAAACACTGAGCTATGAGTGCCCAGCCACCAGCCAAAGTCTTGAAGAAAGAGGCAGATAAGAGTGAGGGGAAGGGGCAAAGAAAAGTGTTCTAGGCAGAGGGGACCACGTGAGCAAATGTAGGTGCCTGGGGATGTCAAGCAACTCGGAGGTGAGATTGGAGACCAAGGGCCTACATCTCGATGAGGCTTTGCAAGGACCATTGAAGAGCATCTGGGCGGACACTGCTGTTTTGTTTTGTTTTGTTTTCCTGTTTTGCATGCATTTGCTATATTTGGGATGGGACTTTTCTTTTGAAAGTGTGTCTTTTTCCTTTTCTTTCCTTCTCCCCTTCCAGTCCATGTGGTTCTGGTAGAAGCAATTCCCCTAGGACTGCAGGGGTAGGAACATGTGACCCAGACCTAAGCCAATCAGTGCATTCCACTCCCGTGGCTGCAGTGATTGGTTGAGGGTCAGGCAATCTGGCCTAATGGGAGCCAATCCAAGGCTTTGGCTTGAGGACCTAGGAGAGGTCTTTGATCCCTTCTGCTGGTGTCTAATCCGACAGGATGTAAGGGCTGGGGCTGCTGTCACTATCGTACTACCATGGGGATTCTGAGAGCAATGCCAATGCAGCAGAAGGCAGCACGATGGAGCAAAATGAGTTCCAATGACATCGTTTGAGCCCCAAATCCAGCCGAGATGAAGCCAGCTCTAGTCCCTGGCCTTTTGGGTTTTATGAGCCAATAAATTCCTTTTTGTTTAAGCCAGTTTGGATTGGGTTTTCTGTCACTTGGAACAGAAAGCATTCTAACTGATACAGGCTTCAAACAGGAATGCGACACCATCGTGTGTTTTAGTAACATCCCTCTGGCAGCCATGGCATGGCAGAGGGACTGGAGGGAGTGAACTTGGAGCCTGCAAGGCCAATGTGGAGGCTGAGGTGGTCATCCAAAAGGCAGTGCATGATGAAGAACAGGCGAAGTGCAGGGCTTTGGTCTCCACCAGTGTGTTCATTTTCTAGGGCTGCCATAAAAATCACCACAAATTGTGTGGCTTAAAAATAATAGAAATGCATTTTCTCACAGTTCTGGAGGCCAAGAGTGTCAGCAAGGCTGCATTCCCTCTGAAGGCTTTAAGGGAGAATTCTTAGCAAAGAATTTCTCTTCCTGCTTCTGGGGGGGGGAGGGGACCTGGTTCCTGGGCTTGTAGCTGCATAAACACAATTTCTGCTCCCGTTTTCACATGGCCTTCACCATCTCCACATCTGTGTCTTTTCCTCTTCTGTCTAACAACTCTTGTTATTGGATTTAGGACCCACCTGTATAATACCAGATGGTCTCATCTCAAGATCCTTAACTTAATCACTTCTGCAAATACCACTCCCCTTTCATTCCCCAAATGATGCCACATTTACAGGTTCTAGGACATGGACATATCTTTTTAGAGAGGTCACCATTCAACCCACCACAACTAGCAATGATCAGGAGACTGAAAAGAACAGAGTGAATGGTAAGAGGGCACCTGGAGGCACAGAGTTCATACCTTCTGGCTGGGAGGAATCTCTTTTAGGGTATGAAGAGAACTTGCATGCAGGATTTCCTAGGAGAATCTCAGGAATTCAGAGAAGAAACAGGAGCCTAAGGAATGGACAAGTGTCCTTTGCATTTTTGAAATCTGGAAGCCAAGAGATTCTGCAAATGCATCAGGTGGTGAGCTTAGCATCACTTTGGGCAAGATTCTAGGAAACGTGGTGCTTGAGAGAGCACCTAGGTGGGAAAACAGTAATTCCCAAGACCCCACACTGATTCCCTGGGGACAAGTCACGCCAGATCAGTCTCATTTCCTTCTTTGCCAGGGTGGCTCAATTTAGGAAGGGTGTGATGAGTGATCAGAGTGAGCCCAGTCTCTCATGGTCACCTTGTAAACTGGACAAATAAAATATGCAATGAATTAAAAAGTGAGTAGGAAGTTGATTGTCCATAAAAGAAGGGAATGACTAATAGGTGTCTGCCTCTTGGGACAAAACCTCAGCCCTAGATTTCTTACTAGATCCTGTTCTGCCCATCCAAGCTTCACAAGAGGATAATAAACAGTGGAAGGCCCTCTCATCCAATCAGCTGATGGTTTGAGGGAGAAGAACCAGAGATTATGTTGGATAATAGAGCTCTTGTTATTATTATTTATTTTCTGAATGCCTACTCTGCCAGGCACTGAGCTAGGCTTGGCAGACCAATGGTGAATAAGACAGAAAGAGGGTACCTGTCTTCACAGAGCTTACTGTTCTGTGGAATCCCAAATGATCTTGACAGGATGGGTGTGTGAGATGAGGGGAGATAGGATGGGGCTATAAGTGCCTGCTCCTGGTTCTAAGAACTACTGGCATCCACTGAGGAGAAGGGAGGGAGACCCAGGTCACAGCTGCTGGGGAGAAGTGGAGGGGGCAGCGATGTGGGAGGGGCTCATAGCCCTGGGGATCTCAAAGTGGGGGTGGGAGGTGGTGCAGACACTACAGACAATTAGAGATAAGAAGAGAAAGAGTTCTGGAATCCTCATGTTTTACATGGTGGGAACTGGAAAGCCAAGAGTTGGAGTGGGGACAGCTCTGAAGGAGTCAGGGCAGTGCCTGCATGCCCACCCCAGCCTGAGGACCCACTCCAGAGTAGCACTCAGAGGAGCTGTCACTGCTGGGAAATCTGTTCACTCCCAGGCCAAGAACATAAGAAACCCTACAAACATGGGCAAGAGGAAGAGGGTCACCCAGTTTATCTCCATCTCCCAGACCCTGTCCCTAGCTTGGCACCTGGCACACAACAGGCTCGCGGGGAGGACCTAAAACCCTTTCCAACTTCAGTTCTCTGTGGAGCCCTTTTCACTTCTCAGAGCCTCAGTTTCTCCAGCTGTAAAGTGGATCCAGATGATCAATGTACCATGTGAAAAAAACTGTGTGATCACGAAAGCCCTATTTAAATACAAGTTTTAAAGAAAGATGGAGAAGCAACCTCCATACTTCTGCTTCCTGAACATGCTCTTTAGTATGCTCTAATACTTTAGAGGAGAAAAACAGGATCAATTTCCTCATAAACATTCTTTTTTTGGCTGGGGCTGGGTTTGAACCTGCTACCTCCAGCATATGGGGCCGGCGCCCTACTCCTTTGAGCCACAGGCGTTGCCCTCATAAACATTCTTTTATTTAATTATGAAAGTATAAACTAAGGTGTGATGATGGACTCTTTTCCCACGAGACAACCGTAAGGCCCACCGATGATATTTCGTAAATGTGTGCTTCCTTCCCCACCTTCAACACAAATGCTAAGGAATGGAAATTTAAATGAAGGTAGACCTGTGAGGAGGGGAACACTTTGGCTTTGTTGAGCAGAATCTCAGACGTGAAGATCCTGCTGAGAAATACCTCCCCACCAGGGTGGAGAGCTTAAATCCTCCTCAGCTTGTTTAGAAGGCACTTTAAATTGCTAATTTGGGCTAAGCAGAAGATTTCCCCCGTTTAAATATTCTTGAACAGGGAAAATCTTCATCGCCAGAAAATACAGATAATGTACTTTTAAAAAATAAATATGCTTTCAAAAATCACCTGTAAACAGCACTAGTGAATCAGTTCCTGATTCACTACTGTCACAGGCTCCTGACAGTGACTCTGTTGATTGGCTCACAATTGGGTTCTAACAGTTCCAAACGTCCAGCAACATTTGAACAATGGCAGTATCTTTGGCGTAAGTAATTTGCTTTCTGTGATAACTCTCTTCCATTACAACTCATTTGCCCATGTGAGTCCAGGTCTACTCAGTGGCCTTTGTCCTATTTAAGGAGCAGGATTACACCATGGCCCATGCAACCCAGCACCACCAGGACCAGGCTGCAGGGTTGCTGTCTGCGCTGAGTGCAGGCTCACAGGAAGTGCTTCCTGCCCTAACCCTGAAGGAGTGACTAGCCCACCTGCATCCCCAAATCAAACCGTCCTCGCCACACTTCCCTTCCTACATTAATGCCTGAAGAATAGTGATGTCAGGAAAAAGGAAAAACAACAGTAATCTGAAAGTCACTTCTCTTAAATCTTTGCAATAGATTTAAGGTTGCATAAGGATTCAAATACCTGTCCAACTTAGTAGTCTAATGTGGTGGTTCTGTTTCCTTCAAGAAGGGTGAAATTTCTTAACACTGGGCTCTATGATTTGGGTATGACAGTCCTTCCTTAAGATAATATCTCACTAGAGCAGTAAAGCTCACCTGGGGATTAATTAGCCCTCCAGGAGACCTTTGTCAATGTCTGGAGACATTTTTATCACATCTAAGTCAAGGTTTCTACAGGCATCTAGTGAGTAGAGGCCAGGGAGTTGCTAAGCATCCTCCAAGGCACAGGACAGTATTCCTTCCGATCCTATCCCAGAGAATTATCTGATCTAAATGTCAAGAGTGCTAAAGTGGAAAAACCTTGCACCAGAACAAATCTCACCTGGTTCACACCCAAGGCAACATATGGCATAAGTGTGAACATAGCCATAGCTGGGTATTATGTGCCTCCTACTTTCTTTGAGCAAGACTGAGTATAGGAGCCAATTATTGTGGTTCTTTTCAATTTATACCATGTAAACAGGAATGCCCCAAGTAGATGTTGTCCTTGGCATCCCAGATTCATTCTTTCTGCACCAAAGGTGTGCAGTTTGGCCTTGCTTCAGCCTGGACTGGGTGTACCCTGTCCTTGCAGAGGACACACAGCACCTCTGCTACCCATGTCTTTTCAACTTTCATTTTCTGTTCTATAACTAGCTGCCTGCTATAGAATCAAAGAATATTAAAAAGGAAAAAGCTCTTCCGTTTATCTGAACTATGAGGAATCATAAATTCCTAGAATGCAGATAACCCTCCAGGTAGATAAATCAGGAGCAAGTCTACTGAGATCCAACCTGGTGCCCGTCTGACCATAGACAGTCTCACCACACTTCTGTCCTATAGGCCCAGAGAGCAGTGGCCCCAAGCCCAGTGCCCCTAGCTCCTAACAGATTTCTTTTTTTTTTTTTTTTTTTGTAGAGACAAAGTCTCACTTTATCGTCCTTGGTAGGTGTGCCATGGTGTCACACAGCTCACAGCAACCTCCAACTCCTGGGCTCAGGCGATTCTCATGTCTCAGCCTCCAAAGTAGCTGGGACTACAGGCGCCTGCCACAATGTCTGTTTTGCAGTATGGCCAAGGCCAGGTTTTTTTTTTCCTTTTTTAAGAGACAGAGTCTCACTTTGTTGCCCTTGGTAGAGTGCCAACTCCTGGGCCTAGGCCATTGTCTTGTCTCAGCCTCCCGAGTAACTGGGACTACAGGCACCCACCACAACGCCCGGCTATTTTTTTTTTTGTTGTTGTTGTTGCAGTTCATCCAGGGCTAGGTTTGAACCTGCCACCCTTGGTATATGGGGTCGACGCCCTACCCACTGAGCCATAGGTGCCACCCCTCCTAATAGATTTCTTTACATACCCAAGCACTGAAATCACAACCTTCATTCAAGGGTGAGAGCTTATTTCTTTCTACTGCTGGACCTTGCAGAGTTCCTGAACTATAAAGCTCAATCCTTGGCCTTTTTGCTGAGATTAGAGAATGATTTTCTCTCTTCAGTTCACACCCAATTTCATTTTTAAGACATCATTAATTGACATTGGGAAGCAATCCTCCTTAGCTTTTCTTCCATTATGGGCAGGAAACATACCAGGAACATATCTGGTGCAGGACAAAGGAATTTCATGGATTGCGATTATTATTTTTAAAATAGGTCCACTTAGTAGAAAAAGCCCGTTGACCTGCAAAGTCCTCTAAGGGTTTTGCCACAGTGTCTCAGTGGGGAATGAAACCAATATTGTGACAAGACAGACACCAAACATCATTAAAATGTATGGTAAGAACATACAACCTCAGTACACCAATTAGTCACATTTCGTTCCCCTGGAATTTATTAAAACAAAAATCTTGATGGTTCACTCTTAAAATGTCCCAAATTAAGGTGTTTGTCAAATCACTCTTAGATTCCCCAAAAGGTAAATGAAAGGAGGCGCAATAGTAATTTCTCTGATGGGAAAATTGAGCAGAACGATAATCCGCTGACCAGCCAGATAGTGGACCTAAGGTAATGTCTTTGTGATAGCATCAGGGGATCGACTGATTCTTAAAATTGGGAAACAATTTCTAAGCATGTCCAGAAAGTGGGCATTGGATCTGAGCTGAGGACTCTATATAAATAAGAGGAGGCATGAAGTAAGACTCAGGGAAAGATCTGCAGGCTCCATCACCTTAACTGGAGGGGAAATGACACAAAACCACTGGCAGACTCACCAATTAGGGAATGAATTTAAAAGCCAGTCAAGGCCTGATGCAATTCCTCCCTCTGTGTAGTCTTAAAAACTTTCTTAATCAACACATTGCCCTCTTTACACAGCATCCCTACTTACTAAATGTACATCAGTCCCTACTAACTTGTTGTTGTATTGTCCTTTACGGATTTGTTCAGAGTCCCTGTAACTGTGCTAGTTTACTAGGGCTGCTACCACAGAGTCAGAAAAGCTGGAGCCTTAAATCATAGAAACATCATCTTACAGTTTGGGGAGGCTGGACATCCAAAATGAAGGTCTGCATAATCAGAGTCCTTCTAATTGGGCTCTATCCCATTTTTCCCCCTTGCATCTGGTTTGTTGCTGGCCATCTCTGGCGTTTTTTGGCTAGGAAGTGCCTCACCCCTAACTCTGCCTTCATTACACTTGACAGTCTCCCTGTGTACATGACTCAGTCCAAATTTAATCTTTTAATAATATTAAAAGAAGGCCCACCTTTATGACCTAATTTTAACCTGATTACCTCCACAAAAGGTCACATTTTGAGATACTAGGGGTTAGAACTTTAATATATTTTTACAGGGGTAGCATACAGTTTAGCCCAAAATAGCAACAAAAGCTTAAAGTCTCTAGGGCAGAAATTGTGCTATATCCTTGTGGCCTTATTGCACCATGTTCACTGTGCAATACCTCATGAGTTTGTTGGTTATATCAGAAGTGCAATGTGGGACCACAAATCTCTGATGGAGTTGCAGAAGGCTGGTGGGTGGGAGATTATCAGTTAACAAGTTCTGTCAAATAATGTCCATGCCAGTTGTAACCCCCCTACTACCACTACCCCCTACCTACTACCACCTGCAAAGTTAGTACACAACCCCTACTACAACCAGGCCACTAGAGGAAGAGTTAGCATTCCACCACCAGTCAAACCCATCCTGCCCACGACTTCTCTCCTCCAATCAGCTTCCAGTTCTAGCCAATCACAGTCAACATATCTTATTCTCTATGTAGTTGTTATTTTCATTGCTTTCATTTATCCTGTGCAGTAATATACTATATTAGAGTAGTTGTTCACTTTAATTTGTCTTGTTCTGTCTTTCTCTAAATATGCTTGTTACAAAACAATCCACACTTCAAGGGCTTGTTGATGAGATAAAACAAAAAATCTCCGGTAATACTTAAAGCCTCACTTTGATTATTATTCTCTTGTTCAAAAACTCACATTGGCTCTCAGGAGCCTACCAGATACAGCCCATGAGGCTGCCAAATTATATTCTGCTTTCCTTGACAACCATCCTCATGATTGGTTGACTTCAATCCTTTGTACTAGGACATGATCTCCTGATCTCTCCTTTCCAATCTTTTCCACCTCATGGCTGTGATATTTTTCCCCATTTTTCCATTTTTGTACCATCATTAGGAATGATAGGCATATTCAACTGGAGTTATTGATACTTAGAAACACTCAAAAATGAAGAATTTTCAAAATTGAATCAGCTGGCCATATTTTGCCTTTTTATTAAGATCAAACTATTTCTTGAATCTAACATGACCTAGTAAACTTTGAAGCTAGTCTGAGGCTCAACCATCCACCTGACCACATAAGGTCAAGGTGGATCTGTCAATCCATGTCCAAGAAGTCTGAAAGGCAGATATTTGCCTGAAGCCTCCTGCAGGAGAGCTCCAGACCAGGGCTCTGGTGCCTCCAGGGCCTCCTGAGGCTTGGGGCTGGCTTCTTCAGAGCGCCCATTTACCAAAGCCAGTGTGTCCTACTGTGTCAACCTGCCTCTGATGTGTTCCATGAACTCCTTAGCTCTTCAGTTTGTATACAGAAAAGCTGGTTTCAGAGAGAGCTCTGGCTCTCTGGATGTCATTATTCGATTTTCCTCCTTTCTCTTGCAGTGTAAGCGGCAGAAACCAAAGTCTATCTTTTCCCTAGTAGATAAGAGGTTTTCTACATTCATCTTTTGGATGTTGAGTACATAGGTATAAAGTCTCAGTGATAGCTCACGGAGGTCTTGATGAAGCTGTAGTCTTCCTCAGAGACCATGTATGTTCTTCAGGGGTCTGGCAGAAATATTATCCTAAGATTTGCATCTCTTTCCCCAACAGGAAAGGCAGCCTAGGATCTGTTCTCAGGGAAGTAATGATACTGAAGCCTCCATCCTGTTCCTCTTCCAAACACACACACAGATAGCAAAACAAATGCAACTTGCAGAGGTTAAAAGAAAAAAGACTTTGGAGTTTGACAGACCAGGTTTATACTTCTACATCCAATTATTTACTAGCTCTGATCTCAGGTGAAATGTATCTAAGCCCCAATTTTCTTCTTCACAGAAATGGGAACAATTATGCATACATCAAGATATGAAGGAGGAAGCACATTTATTTCCCCCAAGTCTCTGGTTCTCTTTCTTAGAACTACAAGCAAGGCTCAGATTGCCTTATAATAGCAGGCCCCAACTCCTGGCCTGGGCACGGTAGCGCACAGCTAGTCAGCAAGGCCTCCCTCCTGCCTTGCTGTCTAGGTACTTTGGAGTTGACACGTATTCCCAACAGTTCTGGCAGTGGAGAATTGAGGGCAAGGACACAGAACAGCTAATGTCCCCTCAGCTGCAGGGCAGGCTGTGGCACCTCCCTCCAGGGCTGGCTTATACAGATGAGAATGAGAAAACAGAGGAACCTGGGGAGGCAACTGCCACCTTGCACTGCGTGGCAACACTCCTTTAATGAGGGCTCCTCAGAAGCCATGTTCTCAGATGGGAGGACTCAGGAAGAAGTATGTTCCCACCCAGCTGCCAACCAGGCCTACAGGGCACTGGAAGAAGTTTTACTCTTAGCCCGGGCCCTGCAGCCAACCTCACAAAATGCTTTTTGGCATTTGCCAACAGGAAAGCTGGGGCTGCAGCTGTAGCAGCATGTGCTGGCTGCCAGGTTCCCCCTGGCAACCCAGGTGCACACCAGGTTAGCAGTTCTGCCTTGGAGAAATGGTCTCTATCTTGGACGCCCATGGCCTGAAGCACAGAGTGGAGCTATGTCACCCCATGGTGGGAAGATAATGATTGTGCTGGGTTTTATGGGGCATAATATAACCTCGGTGGGTGGTTCAGCAGCAGCAATGGCCATTATAGGATATGGAAGATTGTAACACGATTGTTATTTTTTGTTTGAGGGATTTTTCTTTTATTTTTGTCATCGTTTGGTCCAATTTATTATCCTTCATAGGTTTGCTCAGGTCCTTGGCTGATATGTTTACAGCTCCAAGAGGGCACTCCTGCCAGCCAAGTGATCATTCAGTCACATTTGTGTTCACGGGAAGGTTCACATCTAGGATCTTATTTGTACCTCTCTATGAGATAGTGAGAGATTAGGAATCGCTGACCTGCCTGGTCTGATGTGTAAACCAGGGCCCAGAGAGTGACCTGCCAGGTTGAATACCATGGGTGCTCCAGAACTAGGACCCCACGTTAGGTCTTGTGACTCCCAGTGCCTTATCCTTTCCAGTCTCCCATGCTACTCGCACCTCCTGCTAGCTTTGTGTTTTTGTTTCCAGTTGGCAGCGAACTGTATAATCACATGTCCTTTCCCCCAATCGGTTGTGGTCTTGCCTTTGGTACACAGATCAATGCCTATTAACCACAGTCCTCCGCCTGGGAGGTTCCATTACTGAGCATGGCAGGGAAGAGGAAAGGAGAAACCCTGAGTTGTAAAAGCCTACCCTGCCTGACACCATTCCCCTCTTCTCCAAGCACTCCCCTGCTCTCAGGCTACCTCTCCATGTGCATCCAGCTCAGCCCACAAAGCTTACTCTAGCACGAACTGACTTGCTCCTGGAGATTCATGGGTGACTAAACACCTGAACTGAAAACACCTTAAATACAATCAGCTGCTGCTTTTGCCCCATCATATTGGTAAATCCACACTCTGGGGGGCTGTTCATTCCTAAATCTTCTCAAGATAGGAGGAAGCATAGGGAAGTTTATAAAAGCTGATAATCCTCAAATTACATATGTACACACATGTGATCACACAAACACACAGCTTCCCGTAGCTTTTCTCTGTAACTTTTTAGGAACTTGATGGTGATGGTGATATATGTCGTGACAATTTTTTTGCTCAGGCAGATGTTAAAATGTGTCTACATTACTTAAACAAATAACCAAGTGCACATTAAGGCAGCCCAGAAGTTTTTGCAAAATAGTGCTGAGACAGCATGTCACCAATGATGATTCTTATTGGTGTTACTGAGAAAATGGTTTCTGGAATTTCTCCCTCTCTTAATTCACAATTAACTGAAAGTAATAACAATAATACCAGCAAATACCATTTGAGCTTTACTATGTGCCAAACATTGTGCTAAATACTATGCACATATAAATACACACTCGAAATGTTTAGTTATTCCTTACAACAACCCTATAGATTTGGTCACCACTAAGAGAACATTCAAGCTTACAGAGGCTTAAGTAATTTCTCAAGGTCATGGCTAGCTTATGCCAGGATCTAAAGGTAAGTAAAACTTTAATTCAAAGAGTCAAATGATACTTTTATAACATATAAAATGAGAATAGGATTACACATGATATTTGGTAAGAAGATGTAATTCATGTGATCAAGGGAAATTAAACAATCTACCGATATGGATGCTTTGAGATGCCAGAGAAGCATGCCGCACAGTTCTGGGATTAAAAAGTCTACAATCTGTCAGGGGTAAATAAAATCTAAGCATGTGAACATATAAATCACAAGTGATGGTTCTGATTTGGTTGGAATAGGACTATGTGGCTAGAATCAGAGACTTCCGGGGGAAGCAGCCTGTGCTCCAGGGATGCATGTTGTGACACAGGGTGGGCCCTAGGTGATCTGTTCAGTGATTAAACAAACAAACCTACAAGATCATCTATACAATTCTCAGACATCCTAGGGCAGCTTGCACCACCTACAGCAGGGACTATGTTCAAAGTATTGATTCATGAGAGCAAAATTGGGAAATGGTGCCTTAGTGAAAATCACGACACTGTGTCCTTCATCCACAAAGTCACATCTGTAGAAAACAACAAAAAAGACTGAGCTAAACTGTGTTCGGCATCATACTTGACTTACATGCAGGAACACCCTCTCTCTCTCACTTAGGGGCAGGTAACAAATAGTGTGCTGACCAGTAGCCAGTTTGCAAACCAAGCATAAGCTGTGCACATCAGTCTCAGTGGTCTTTGGAAACTTACTTCCCAGGTGTAGCTGCTCACTGGCTTTGGCTTTGGTACTGCCTCAGAAGTCAGATCCCCTAGGTCTGAATGTCACCTCTGCCCAGTTGGATGATCTTGGGCAATAAATAGTCTTGGAAGACAACAAATAGAGGTTGGGTAAATAAAAGAGGATCATCCATAGAAAATGCCCAGCTCATTGTGATTCTTTATACTGTAACCTTTGGTTCCTGTGGTTGTGGATGATGTTGTTGTTAGAAATACCTGAGAAGTTTTTTTAAAAATAAAGATTCCCATTAAAGAAAGATCCTAACATAAAATTAAAAAATAAAGATCCTGGATTATATTATATTAAGGGCTCAGGAAATGGTAGAATAGTGATTCCTTTATCAGTCTCCAGCCTTGACCTAGGGGAGTTGAGGAGGTGTAAACACAAGTAGTAATGTGAAAAAATTCACTAGGGTTTGTTTCCATCACATGTGGTAGGAGATACAAAGAGGAATGACTGGCTTGAAGAGAGAGGTTTTTATACTCACAGGTCCCTAGAGGCATGGCACACCACACAGACCTGCATGGGAAGCACAAGGGTCGGTCCAGGAAATGTGGATACAAACATTTACTGGGATTTTCCATGGGAGGGACCATGCAAGGCTGGGCAGTCAAATTCAGAATTTTGACTAGTTTCATCAGGCTCCGGGGCATAGTGGTTGCCCCAGTTGCCAGGTACCTGGCCCTAGGGTGATATCATGGCAATGGGATAGTGGCTTCAGCTGTTGGAGCCCATCAAGGAGTGGGTGGCATGTGTGGCTCTGGACTGGTTGGCTTGCATATGCAAGGTGCACTCTCAGGGGAGTCTTCCACTATCTCTAGACAAGGGAGGGGCAGTTTCTCTAGGGCCACGAGGCCCTAGAGGTGAAAGCATCAGAAATAAAAATGTGAGTAATACACTTGGCCCTGCAATTCTTCATGATAGCAGAAGTTTGGTACTTAGGGAAGGCAAGCTGATAGCTTCTGTGAAGCTTACAACCAACCTACTCAGCCTCTAGATTACAGAGTCCCATGGGCATCTGCACAGTTTGGAGCAGGATGCTGGCTGGGTGCCAGCTATAGCATGCCCATCCTCTCACCGGTGCCAGCTATAGCATGCTCATCCTCTCACCCTTCCTAGTGGCCAAGAAGACTCAGGGATGCCCAGAGTTCACCCCTTGCACTTCACACTATGGAAATTGCTCTGTCTTTGATGACACACTTCATGAGTGGTGCCATGAAAATCTGGCTGCCATAGCCCTATGGGAATTTTGAGAGGCCTATTTCTAGAGCTATTTAAGATACTTGGGACAATATCAGATTGTTTTTGAGTGGAAGCTACTGAGTGGCCCTGCCCCTATGTCAGTCCTTAGGCAGCCCCAACCCTGCTTCGAAGTCTGAAGTTCTAAAGGTTGTGGTTGACAAACAAAACTTACCCATCCAGTTTCTCCCTACTCTGTTTTTAAATTTGCTTTCAGGAAAAGGCATGTGGTCTCTTAGACACTTGGGAATATGCAGATGTGTTTAAACAACTTGGTTCATTCTCAGGTTCTGCTTTAATTTAATAATCTATTCATTCTTTCATTCAACAAGCAAATGATGTTTGGCAAAATCTATTTTTCCCTGAATTCTGAGAGAGTACAGCAAAATGAATCATTGAGCTTTGAGACTCTAATTCTCCAACATGGGAGGGCTATGGAAAGCCAGTGTGTGCTGTGCAGTCAGCAGCCAGAAAGTAGGCTGAGGGAGTCAGTGAGATAGCCAATGGCCATCCACTAAGAAACAACTGAAGTTCCATGGTCCATGGCAAGGGGGTGGAGAAATAAAAGGGACTTCAACTCCTGCCACCCCCTTATCTCTGATCTGTTTCACTGGCCAGAGAGTCTTCCCCCAGCTCTGACATGCCATCTACCATCACAGGAAAATAATCCAGACTGTGTCCTCCTCCTTGGGACAAGGATAGCACTTTTCAATTTTGTCCTGTGCAACCAAAGATGGGTTTGTGCAGATTGAAATAAATTAATAAACATGCTCTTGTTTAACTGGGAAACTTGGTTTTCCTTCCTGTTACCATCTGGTCTAGTGATGGCTTACTGAATTTCTTCCTGCCACACACTCAGGAAACAGAAAAATAGAGGGGACCCAGGATCTAATTCTTGATAGGGTTAGCAAACCCAAACTGTATAGTATTGTTTGGTGGTTAAGACTTTGTGGCCATGTTGCATGCATTCACATTCTGGCTCTATTACCTACTAGTTATGATAATAAAGAGTGAATTATTTACCTCTTTTGGAGGCTCAGTGTTCTCTGAAAAACAGAAATGAGTGTAATGCTCCAAGAAATAGGGTTGTTGTAAATATGACATGAGTCAACACATGTAAAGGGCTTGGAAGGTGTCTCAGCTTAGTATACCTGCAATTTAACT
This sequence comes from Arctocebus calabarensis, assembly GCA_963573935.1. NCBI lineage: Eukaryota > Metazoa > Chordata > Mammalia > Primates > Lorisidae > Arctocebus > Arctocebus calabarensis. Next base: position 44,684 of record CAUYON010168418.1, read on the forward strand.
ATTGTTATTACTATTACCAGCACAGTGAGATAAAGAGTTTCTGGAGCTGTGTTACATGCTGGGGGCACCAATTGTGTACCTGCTCTGTACTCTCTGTCTTTTCAGAAGTTCTCTGATGAGTGATGAGCCTACCAGGGCCTGGGGAGGATATCAGGTATTACAGCAATTCCCTACAGGGTTTTCAGGGTCCAAGGCATAGAGGGTAGAAAGGAATGACCCTGAACTTGGAAATGAAGAAGCTATCAAGATGCTAGACTAAGACCAACTTCTCAGGAGTCATTTCCATTTTCTACTCTTAGGATTCTGAGCAAGGTGAGAAGTCCCATTGGTTGAGTCAGATCACCTCACATTTTGGCTCTCATTCAGAAACCTGCCTTCTTTGCCAGATATGTGGATCGGCAACTGATGCATGGATTTTGATTTACCTTCAGCTCCATCACTGTGAAACATTTATCTAAGAACCAACTTCTGTTAGTAGATATAAGTGGAAGCACTTTTGCCTTTTCCAAGGCCTTAATGTATCACAGACATGCACCTACTTTTCTTGGGTGACCATCAGCAAGCTTCCCAACACTCCACCCATGCCCCAGGTCTGTTAAAACTGGCAGAAGGTCAGAAGGCTTTTGAAGATGCATAAGAAGTCATTTGTGTAAAATAAGAGAAGGATGGTAGACCACACTTTGTACCTATTGGTATACCTGTCTCAATGTTTCATCCAAAAAGCAAATGTGTAATAAAGGCAATGAGGAGAGAAGTTAGTGGCAAAATTATGCTATACAAACAACCTTGCTTGAACAGAAAAAAAATACATCACAAGTGTTATATAGGTATGCCCATAAATCATCTCTTTAACAAGGAGAAAGAAAAGAGATTTGACATTTAGTCATGAGGTTATATGTTCTACTGTTAGATCCTTTTATATGACATCTCCTTTGGTCAGTCCCCATAACTACTATATGGGCAGAATTATTACCATTTTGTGCTTACAGAAACTGAGGCCAAAATTCTCATCCACAATCTCCACCCACAAGGTGGTCACCCCCTAAACAGACAGCCCTTTCAAACATCACTAAAAGATATCAAACAACAAAAGAAAATAAAGCCCACGTGTGATAAAACTGACCAGCTACTTTATTTTGCTTTATAGAGGCACATAATTAGTTTGAGCTCTTGCCGAGTTTCATATGAACTGGGCTGGTGGGGATGCAGGGAGGGAGATTTTCCCTTATACTATTTTAGGAAAACCTATAATTGAATCTAATTTCTGCAGCTGCCATTAGAAAGCAGGATGGCAGCCGCTGCGTCTAGGAGACAACACACCCGCCAAGCAGAGTGGAATTAGCCAGGGCGCAGCTGAGAAACCCAGGGCTGAGGGCAGAGCCTGTGCCCTAGAGTGACACCAAGGCCAACATGGAGCCTGCAGGGAAAGTAGTGGGAGAGTGAGGCCCCCACCTATGAAGAGTGAGCATCTCACAGAGTTCCTGCCAAGGCGGAACCTTCTGTATCTTTGTTCTCTCTCCGCCACGGCGTGTAAGTATTAGCCTGATGTTGTTTACTTCTTTTCCCAATCTCTCCAAGGAATATGATTCACACGTTTTCAGATTTATTTGAACAAAATGCAATAAATATGCTGCTTCAATTTTAACTGCTGGCCTGTAGCCAGGGTTTTTAATGAATCTGGCCTGTGCTACTGAAGTGTTCCAGGATCTCCAGGGCTCTGGGCACTGTGAGATTATACACACTGGTGTGCACAAGCATACACACACACACACACACACACACAGAGCTCCTGCCCCGCCCCCACCTCCTCACCTCCTATTCCCTGGAGGGTTAGTGACTCAGAGTCAACTGCAGATTTTCCGAAACTGACTCTGGTTAAAATTAGCAGTGAGCCTTTATTGTTCAAGAAGAAGGAGGATTCCTGTCTCCTTTCACGGCTGCATGGAAATGTCATCTTTTAATTTTTTCTCTCTTTGTTGGCACTACTAGACTCACCTTCAAAAGCTGCCATCATCAGCCTTGTTTCTCTTCTTTTGTTTTCTTGCAAATGGTCACTAGATCAGGCCTTACCTGTGAGGATTGCCATATAAAAACAGCTGGCTATGAGAGCCTAATGTGAAGATAAAAGGATCCTGAATTGATTTTTACCACAACCACACAGCCAGGGCTCCAAGCTTTGGAGAAGTCGGGAAAAATAAAATAAAATGAAATAAAACATGGGAAGTGAGACACAGAACATGGTAGTGGGACGTGGCATGCTTTCTCAGAGTGGGAGGAGTGGGAGCCAGGCCAGCAGCAACCTAGAGGCCCCACCTCCAGGAAGGATGGCCCGTGTCCCCTTTGGTGGTCCAGGCTTTTCTTGCTTCAGGAAGATGCAGCAAGCACCCGTACAGCTTCAAGAACTGCAACTCCAAAGTTCTATGCCCAGAAGGAACTCTTAGGTTTGTTATGGGTATCCCACTGGGGACAGATACAAAGAGATGGCCATAAAGTCCCCATTTATCACCTAGGAAAGGAAGAACTGACCCAGAACAATGGAGAGGGGACTCTGGGCCAGAGGTGAGAAGAGAGGTTTGGACTCCTGATAAGAAATATTCAAAAGAATGCTGGAAGACCACTGCTTTGCCTGTCCTACTCCTCCTTCCTGACAGGCAAGCCTTTAGCGAGACAACAGAAGAGTTGGAGTCTTCACCTGCCAAACCGAGGACTGAGAGATGGCAGGCTCCATGTCCTTCAGGCACATTCCTGGTTTGAGGAAGAGCTGCCCTCAGATAACTGGTTATTTTAAAAATGGTACTTATGAAAACAAACACATTCCATTTATTATATAACCAAGGCTGGAAAAATAATGTTTTACTGTCAGGTTTATTAGTTGGGAAATGTAATAATTTCCAGGTTTGAGAAATATAGTCAGGGAATTTTTTCTTTTTACTTGACAAATAAAAATTATGTATATTTATCCTGTACACCATGTTGTTTAGAAACATGAATATATTGTGAAATGGCTAAATTGAGCTAATTAACATATACATTGCCTCACATGCTTATCTTTTGTGTGTGTGAGAATTTTTTTTTTTATAATTTTATTGAATCATAATTCTGTACATTGGTGCAATCATAGGGCACGATTCATATACATTCAGAAATGTTTTGATCGTACTGTTACAGACAGCCTTCATGGCATTTTCTTGATCACTATATAAAGA
>CAUYON010168420.1:0-12843 GCA_963573935.1 Arctocebus calabarensis
GCCTGTAGTCCCAGCTACTTGGGAGGCAGAGGCAGGAGACTCACTGGAGCCTAGGAATTGGAGGTTGCTGTGAGCTGGGATGTCACAGCACTCTATCCAGGGTGACAGCTTGAGGCTCTGTCTCAAAAAAAAAAAAAAAAAGGACACAGAAGCCAAACGGAAGGGGTTCTTAACAGCCAAAGTTGGAACACTGTTAGCAACAAAACTAACAATGATAGTTTGGATTCTAACTGAAAGAATAAAATAAATATTTATGAGTTCATATTGATTGATATATTTAAACCACTGTATAAATAAATGAGGGGAAAAAGACAGTTCTTCCCTGCAATAAGATTCCCATTAATAAATGTGGAAAGAATGAAATAAAAAAAATAAGTATCAGGCATAATGGTTGTTGCAGTCAAAATCTACTAATGAGTACTAACATCAATGGGTGTTAAGTTTGTGGAGAAATAGGATAATTGCATACTTTCAAAATATCTCTCCACAAATTATTTGTTTGTTTATTTTAAGATTTTTAATTGTTTATTAACACAATCCACCTTCAATTTTGTTGAAAAAGAAAAGAATTAGAATTTAGCAACATTTTCCACAAGATATATATTAACTACAAAATGAAAAACAGAAACTTTATAATCAGGACTAAGTGATCATGGTTAACACAACCAGTAAGAAATAGTGATGTCATAGATACTTTGAAATGATGCATTGAGAAAGACAACATAATTTATGTGGCATTTCTGCCAAAAATGAAATATTTCTAATGATGAGAAAACTTACAAATGAAACCAAACTAAGGAATAGTGTAAGGAAGAGGTGACCAGAACTCTTCAAAAGTGTCAAGATCATGAAAGCAAAGAAAGGCTGAGGAATTGTCCCCAATTGCAGGAGGCAAAAAGGCTGTGAAACTAAATGTAATGTAGATCCCAGGTTGGATTTTGGAACAGTAAAGGGCATTAGTGGAAAAATGGTGAAATTCCAGCAAGGTCTATAATTCAGTCAATACTATTATGCCAACATTAATGTCCTGATTCTGAACATTATACAATGATAATGCAAGATGTTCAAATTGGGGGAAACTAGGTGAGTGGTATACGGGAACTTCCAGTGCTTTTTCTGCAACTTTTCTGAAGTCTTAAATTAGTTCAAAATTAAAAGTTAAAGAAAGAAAATAATTATGGAAGTTAAATTAGTTCACAGGAATCATTTCTGCATGTATGTATGTAAAGTATACCCTGGAATTACTTCTCAGTAAAATAAAATATCCAGTTGTTGCTGTGTTTTCTATCTCAAAAAATACCCTCTGGACGTTGCCTATGGGTCAAGGAGTAGGGCGCCGGCCCCATACACTGGAGGTGGCTCATTCAAACCTGGCCCTGGCCCAAACAACTGCAATAAAAGAATATAGTAATATATATTTGGGTGGCACCTGTGGCTCAAGGAGTAGGGCGCTGGCCCCATATACCGGAGGTGGTGGGATCAAGCCCAGCCCCGGCCAAAAACTGCAAAAAAATTAAAATAAAGTAAAAGAGGAAAAATACCCTCAATGCATCAATTTTAAGTGTATCAGTTCTAATCAGCATAGTTGCTGTAGTAATATTTAGGTTACATTCTAAAGCTCCAAACTAAAGTCAGGTTCATCTGTCATGGACCTAATAAACTATACTTTTCCATCTTTGGGACAGGCTTCCTTGAGGGAAGCACATTGGAGGTGAGCTGCCACGTCTGAGCAGGACTTAGCTGAGGATGGAGTGGGGAGGGGCATCTAGGAGAGGCACTGCAAGTATGAATCCCGGAGCTAGGAAACAGCTTGGCTTGCACTAGGAACCGGAACAGGGCCAGCATAGCAGGAATTAAGTGGTGTGAGGGAAGGATGGAGAGACAGGCAGGACTTGGCCATGAGAAGAGCTTAGAATCTGCGTCTAAGAACAGTGGAAGCTGCTGAAGGGCTTTGAGCAGAGACACATGACCCAGGAAGTCACTGTCTCCTTTTCTCTTATTGAAGTTAAATGCCTGTTTATATAATGCTGGCCATAGTTCTTTGTTTTCACTGAAGAATAAGATATGGGAATGGTCAATAGGGCAGAGTTATAAGCCACTGGGATCAACTTCCTGGTGAAATTCTGTCCCTGGACAGCTTAGAGAGTGAAGGACAGTGTGTCTACACCTGCCTTGGAATGCACAGACATTCTGATTTGCATAAAAATTTACCTGGAGTGAAATACAGGCAGCCCACAAGATACAAACAGCTGACTGATGTACATCTTGCCCTTATGAATGGAGGCTATTACAGGTAACGGGTAAACGTTCTGCAACGGGTAAACAGGAACGTATCTGTTCCAACTTACATACAAATTCAACTTAAGAACATATAGAACCTATCTTGTAAGCTGGGGACTGCCGCTATCAAGATTTTCCTAAAATGTTGATGCCACGTTGAGTCGCTTTTCTCTCTTTGGATGTTGTGGTATTATACAGTCTGCTCCAACACTGAGTTGTGAGACTCTGACTTTTCAAAAAGTAAAGCCTTAAAACATTCATCTATCCAAGAGCGGCAGTCACATAACTCTTAGGAAGCTCATGTTGTTCAGCAGACGTTGTAGATAATCCATCAGCAAAGAGCAGGCAGTCTCCAGAGTAACAGCACACAACTTTTAAGATTTTCTTAGAAGTCTTTAAGGTGCCTGGAGACCCATGAGAGGATAGGAATGCCTTACAAAGAGCTAAGAAAGGGCCTCTTGGGTGGAAAAGTTTGCTTGTTTTTTGGAAATTTTCCCTTGAAGTAAAGAATATTGCAACCTTCTCTAGCTCAGCTTATCTCAGCTCAATTCACAATTGACAAAAGTCAACAACCCAAATGCCTATTAACCCATAAATGGATTAATAAACTGTGCTATATGTATACGTATACCATGGACTCCCATTCAGCCATAAAAAGATGGAGACTCGATATCTTTTGTACTAACCTGGATGGAGTTGAAGCACATTCTTCTTAGAAAAGTATCACAAGAATGGAAAAGTATCCAATGTACTCAATACTAATATGATGCCAGTAGAAGAACTAATACCTCCCCAGAGAGAAAAACTCAATTCAATTCAAGATGGGGGAGGGAGAGAGAGGAGTGGGGAGGAAGATGAGTGTGGTCCCACCTAATGGGTACAATGTAAGGATATATAACACACTTCCTGGGTGTGGTACACAACTACAACAGGGACTTTACCTAACACGTGCAAACATTGTAACCTGATCATTTATATCCACACCATAATCTGAAATAAAAATAAATGAATAAAATTTTAAAGGTAAAAAAGTTCTGGAGATGGAGGTTCACCAACAATGTGAATGTATCTGATACCACTAAACTTAAAAATGGTAAAATACTACATTTCATGTTGTGTGTATTCTGCCAGATTAAAAAATGCTGGTGAATTTGGAATAAGGTGTTTAGTTAATATTATTGTACCAATGTCAACATCCTGGTTTTGATAATGTACTACGGTTATGTAAGATGTTAATTTGGGGGGAAATTGGGTAAGAGGTACACAGGACCACTCTGTGTTATGTTTGAAACCTATGTGTGATTCTAAAATTCTTTCAAAATAAAAGTGTTTTTAAAAATGAAAAGAAAATGTATCTTATTAATACTTTATAGTCTACTAGATTCACTCAGCTTTTAGCTTATTTTGACAGGAATAATGCAGTTTCCATGTGCCAAGATGATTAAATTTATAGGTTGTATTATCCTTTTCCTCTCTCTACTTCTCTCTTTCTTTTTAGACAGGGTCTCGTTATGATGCCCAGGCTAGTTCCATCTTCTTGGACTCAAGCAATCCTCCCACATCAGCCTTCAGGGGGCTGGGATTGCAAGTGAGCACCACTTCATTTGGCTACATTTTTATCTCAATCAATCATCAGAAATGAACCTGCCAGGCTGGGTGGGGTGGTTCACACCCGTAATTCCAGTGCTTTAGGAGGCCAGGGGAGAAGGATCCCTTCAGGCTAGGAATTTGAGACCCTCCTGGTCAACATATCTAGGACCCATCCTCACACACAAAAAAAAATTATTTGGACGCAGTAGTGCACCTGTAGTCCCCACTACTTGGCAGACGGAGGCAGGAGGATGGCTTGAGCATAAGAATTTGAGGCTGCAGTGAGCTATGATTGCACCACTGCACTCCAGCCGCAGCAATGTTTGTTTATAAGGATGGGGAGAAATATGAACATTGGTGCATTTCCGGTAGGAATTTCTGGTGGGAACATTGGTGCTCTTTGGAAAACAGTTTGGCAGATCTTCCAAAAGTTAAGCATAGAACTGTCACATGATCCAGAATCCACCCAAAGAACGGAAAACAGGGCCTCAAACATGTATTTGCACACCAATGTCCATTGCAGCACTATTCATAATTGACAAAAGGGAGAAACAGCCCAAAGTCCATCGATGTAGGAGTGGATGAACAAAATGTAGAATATTCATATGACAGAATATTTTTCAGCCATATAAACAAATAAAATTCTGATCCATTAGCCAGCTGTTGTGGTGGGCACCTGTAGTCAGCTACTTGGTAGGTTGAGGCAAGAGAATCGCTTAAGCCCAGAAGATTGAGGTTGTGACGCTGTGAGTTGTGACGCCATGGCGCTCTACCAAAGGTGATGACAAAGTGAGACTCTGTCTCAAAAAGAAAAAATTCTGATCCATGCAACAACCTAGGTAAACCTCAGAAACATGCTGAGTGAAAGAAGTCACATACAAAAGGTCACAAATTGTACAGTTCCAGATGTGAAATGTCCAGAACAGGCAAATCATAGAGACAGGAAGCAAATTAGTGGCTGCCAGGGGCTGCGGGAGGAGGGGTGGGGAGTGATTGCTAACAGTGATGGGTCTTCCTTGGGGGGAGATGAAAATGTTTTGGAACTAGACAGAGGCTGTGGTTGCACAACAATGCCAATGTACTAAATACCACTGAATTGTTTTATTTAAAATAGTTAATTTTATGTAATGAGCTTATTCTCATCTAAATTTAAAAAATAAACTTTAAGAGATCACTGTTCTCAACAGTGGAGAGCCAAGGACTCATCCTAGTGTGTGAGCAGCTCCAGCAGAAGTGGGAGAATTCCCAGTGAGGCCCAGAGCGCCCGGCACACAGGAGTAAAGAACGAGCTGCAGGCACCTCCTCCCCAAAGAGATGGGCACAGCAGGGATGGAGTGTGGAGCAGACAATTAGCAGATGCCCTAATAAAACACAAGGGACTGAGGACAGAGGGATAAATTGCACTCTGCCAGATCTTCCTGTTCCCTCCTGTGAGGCTAAAGACCTTCCCCTCAACTCACATGGCCCAGGACCCTTTCCCAGGAAGAAGTGATTTCCCTCCTGCCAGACATGTCCACAGCTGGACAGACACTTCCCTCAGGTGAGTAGAGAAATGATGAGATGGAGATAGAAAAAGAAAGAGACAGATAGAGATGAGAGAAAGAAAGAAACTGAATAACCAACCAACCAACCAGACAGGGAAAGGAAATTGCAAGCAGGGGGGTTGTGGAGTCTCCAGCCAAGCCTGCTGTGTGACCTTGGGGAAGTGACTTTGCCTCTCTGGACTTCAGTTAACTTATCCATAAAATGAAAAGGAAGCCCCACTAAGAGGCTCCAACTTTTAGATCCCACATGGCAGAGTTCTAGAGCTTTGAAGCAAGAGAGATTGTGAGATACTAGATTGTTAATTTTTCTCTCTAAGCCTCCTCATCCTATAAATAGAGGTAAGTGTTCTTATGTTAGAGGGTTAAGTAAAAAGAAGGTATGTTGAATTCCTTTCATGGTGCCTGGTGCACAGGAAGCATATAATAAATGTTAGCTCTGGGTAGCAGGGTAATAGGGAGGCAGTGTAAGAATTTAGGGAAAGGAGAGGTAGGTCATTTGGTCCTAGAGGTGGCCAGGGTGAACTAGGAGAACAAGACTGGATCCTGAAAGATCAGTGAAGAGGCAAGTTTGAGAGTCTAAAAGTGACAAGATGAGAATCTGGTGGGGTTCTAGAAAGGAGAGGGGAAGGAGAGAAGGAACCAGATAAAATGGTCAGGAAGCAGTGAGTGGGGCTTGAGGGGACCTGGCTGCTGCCTGCATCTCTGCCTGGGTAAGAGATGACTGGGTGGTCAGCTAATCTGGGTTACAGAAAAAGAACCAGAATTGGGGATAGATGCTGGTTTTGACTGCATCAAAGGTCAGGCTTTGATCATAGAGGCTGTGAGAGGCTGAACGAGCCCAGCAAGGGCAGAGGGGCACCCAAGAGATGTTTGCACCATCAGGATGAGAGGTCAAAGGACACAGTGACCTAGGCCAAAGAACGGTAATGGAATCAGTCGTCGACTTATCCATCCATCCCTCGCCTACTAGTTCCTGGAGGATGGAAACCACGTTGGGCATATGTGTGCAATATTTCAGGAATTTTTAAAAAGCATAGATAATAATTCAATCCGGAATACAGCTTGTGTTCATCACCCAATCTAAGAAGTAAAAACATTACAGATAAAACCAATGCCCTGTATACATTCCTTGCTTCCATTTACCTCTCTCTCTCTCTTTCTCATTATTTAGTGTTTATCATCCCATCACATTTTTTTACCTTTATAACATGAGATATAATCATAGAATTATGTTGTGTGTTTTAAACTTTATATGAGACATTATTCTGGGTTTGACAATAGAGGCTGTGAGGGACTCTATTGTCAAACCTGTGTACAACCTTCTAGAATCATTTTCTTCCACCTGAATTATATTTTTGAAATTTATCCAGATCGATGCAAGTGGTTCCCTCTTTCTTCTATTTCTATGACTACCTAAATATCCACCAAGTAGGAAGATCACATCTGATGCATGCTGCCTACTGTGGATGGATATGTCTCCTTTCCAAATATTCTTCGATGTGCCTCCCCATGCAACTAGAAGAAAATTCTGTTTGGTGGAACATGCAAGACTTCAACTTCATTAAATGTCACCAAATTTCTCTCCCGAGTGTCACCAACCAGCAAGCCTTCCTGAGGTTTGTGTGAGTGTTTGTTCTGCTCCATGAACACCCCATGTTTGCTGGTGTCAGATATTTACATTTTGGCCAGTGTCCTGGATGTGAATGACATCTCATTGTGATTTCCTGGTTATCAGTGAAGTTGAGCATCTTTCAATTTGTTGAATGGCCATTTGAGGGGTCAGGGATGTCTCTTCTGCGCTATGTTTGTTCATAACTTCTACTTGGTTGTGGATGGGGAAAGCTGTCTTTACCATCATCTCAGAATCCCCTTCTGTAGCTTGGGGAATCCGTCATTGAAGATACTCAGTAAGTTATCAATAAATTAACAAGAAAGTAAGGAGAGAGTGTAGACTTGCTGGCAGGAGAGGATGGAAACAAGCAGCAGGCAGAGGGGCCAAGAGAGAAAGACCCTCTCCATACCCAGAAAACCAAGTCTTTGAAGGGCAGAGGACCAAGAAGCCACTGTGGGCTCAGCCATCAGAGAAGGAAGGATTTGATGTGGGTCTTTTTTTTTTTTTTCAGATTAATGTGAGGGTACAAAGAAATAGGTTACAATGTATGCATTTGTTAGGTAGACTCCCACTTATAGTTGTGTCCCGCACCCAAGAGGTGTGCCATGCACCCTAACATTGTGCCCATTAAGTGGGAACGTACCAATCTCCCTCCCTCCTGCCCTCCACCCCCTCTCTCATTCCTCCTTCCTCTAACTTGAATTGAATTGAGCTTTTCTCTTATGTGGGTATGCAGTATATCTACTGGCTTCATGTTAGCATTGAGTACATTGGATACTTACTTTTCCATTCTTGTGAAAGTTTACTAAGAAGAATGTGTTTCAACTCCATCTGGGTTAATACAAAAGATGTAAAGTCTCCATCTTTTTATGGTTGAATAGTATTCCATTGTATATATATATATATGTCATGGTTTGTTAATTCATTCATGAGTTGATGGGCATTTAGGTTGTTTCCACATGTTGGCAATTATAAATTAAGCTGTGATAACAATCTAGTGCAAATGGGATTCTTTTTTCTTCTGGGTAGATGCCTAGTAACGGGATTGCAGGATCAAATGGGAGGTCTAATTTGAGTTCTTTGAGGACTCCCCACACTTCTTTCCCAAGAGGTTGTACAAATTTGCAGTCCCCTCTACAGTGTGTTCCCCTCTCTTCCCCTCACAACCACATCAGCATCTGCAGCTTTGAGACTTTGTGATGTGTGCTATTCTCACTGAGGTTAGGTGATAGCTCAGCATGATTTTGATTTGCATTTCTCTGATGAACAGGAATTATGAGCAATTTTTTCATGTTTGTTAGCCATTCATCTGTCTTCCTCAGAGAAGGTTCTGTTCATTCTATCTCTTGCCCAGCGATAGATGGAATTGTTTGCTCATTTTGTTGATTGAGTTTTCTGTATATTCTAGCTATCAACCCTTTGTCAAATTTGTAACATTCAAATATCTTTTTCCATTCTGAAGTTTGTCTTTTTTCTTGAATTGCTGTGTCCTGAGCTGTCCAAAAGCTTTTCAGCTTTAAGTATCATTTACTTATTTTTGTTGTTGTCACTATTTCCACGGAAGTCTTCTTCATAAAATCTTTCCCCAGACCAACATCCTCGAGAGTTTTTCCCACACTTTCTTTTTTTTTTTTACATATACATGTGTTAATTAGGTTTCCACTTTTTGCCTTCACAGAATTTAAAAGGCTTAAAATTTTTTTTTATTTTTTTATTTTTTTGAGACATAGCCTCAAGTTGTCACCCTGGATAGAGTGCTGTGGCATCGCAGCTCACAGCAACCTCTAATTTCTGGGCTCAAGTGAGTCTCCTGCCTCTACCTCCCAAGTAGCTGAGACTACAGGCGCCCGCCACAACACCCGGCCATTTTTTTTTTTTTTTTTTTTTTTTTGGTTGCAGATGTCATTGTTGTTTGGTGGGCCCCGGGCTGGATTTGAACCCACCAGCTCAGAAGTACGTGGCTGGCGCCTTACCCCATTGAGCCACAGGTGTAAAAGGTTTAAAATTTAATAACAATAACAATGTTTAAGATAGGACTAGAAAAAAAAACCAAAGAATGAATGAAGATAAATACATTCAGAAAAAAAAACAGGCGATTACTGCATCAAAATATTAAGCAATATTAATAATAATAATGCCAAGAAAGTAACATTCACAATGTCAAAGAAGAGTATGTCTATTATAGAGTGCTTTGACTCTGAGGCTCAGTATGAAGTCATCAGTTAACTTCTTATTTTTTTCCAAAATCTCAAAAAATAGACAACTAATATTTATAAATAAAAGTAAAACAGAGTTTCAAAAAACAGATCATGCCAAATCTTATAGACAATAGAAAAAGAAGAAATATTTCAAAATCATTCTATTTGATCTGGATACACCTGATATTGAGATGGGAGAAAATATATTGTTATAAAGAGAAATTACAAACATATTTCACTTATAAATGAGGATGCAATATCCTAAACAACATATTGACAATTTTTCCCACACTTTCTTCTAGGATTTTTATCATTTCATTTCTTAGATTTAAATCTTGAGTCGATTTTTGTAAGTGGTGAAAGGCATGGGTCCAATTTCAGCTTTTACATGTAGTTACCCAGTTCTCCTAGCACCGTTTATTGAATAGGAATTCTTTTCCCCAGTATACACTCTTGTTTGGTTTATCAAAGATCAAATAGCCATAAGAGACTGGTTTCATCTCTTGGTTTTTGATTTGGTTCCCTTTGTCTATGTCTCTATTTTTGTGCCAATATTATGCTATTTTTATCACTGTGAACTTGTAATATAACCTGAAGTCTCGCAGAGTGATGCCCCTGGCTTTGTTTTTATTACTAAGAATTTTCTTGGCTATACTGGGGTTTTTTCTGGTTTTCTACAAAATGAAGAACTATTTTTTCCAGTTCTTCAAAGTATGATATTGGAATTTTAATAGGGATTGCATTGAATCTGTAGGTTGCTTTGGGTAGCATTAGACATTTTAGCAATATTTATTCTTCCCATCATGGTATTTTCTTCCATTTGTTAATGTCTTCTGCTTTATGTTTTCTGAATCTTTTCTCAGGGTTTCATAATTCTCTTTGTAGAGGTCCTTCACCTCTTTTGTTAGTTATATTCCTAGGTATTTCATTTTCTTTGGAGTGAAGGGAATTGTGCCGCTTCACAAGATATGATTATTTTGGAGTATGTTCCATGGGCTGGTGAGAAGAACGTATATTCCTTAGCTTTGGGATGGTGTGTTCTGAGTAAATCTATTAAGCCTATTGTTCTATGGTCGTGTTTAAGTCCCTTGTATCTTATCTTTGTTTAGCTGAGAAACTAAACAGTTCTGTCCAGTTCTGTTAGAGGGGTGTGAAAGTCCCTAGCTATTATGATGTTATAGGATATCATATTGTTCAGACCAATCAAGGTCTGTTTCATAACTCTAGAAGCATTTAAGTTGGGTACATAAATATTTAGAATTGAAATATTCTCTTGTTGTATTGTTTCCTCAACCAGTATGAAATGACCTGATGTGGGTCTAGAAAGCTGGAGAGGGGGATGGTGCCTGTGGCTCAGTGAGTAGGGCACCAGCCCCACAGACAGAGGGTAGAGGGTTCAAACCTGGCCCTAGCCAAACTGAAACAAAAAAATAGCTGGGCACTGTGGCGGGTGCTTATGGTCCCAGCTGCTAGGGAGGCTGAAGCAACAGAATCACCTAAGCCTAAGAGCTGGAGGTTGCTGTGAGCTGTGATGCCACAGTACTCTACCAAGGGTGACAAAGTGAGACTCTGTCTCTAAAAAGAAAAGAAGAAGAAAGAAAGCTGGAGGGGGAAACAGTGCAAGCAGAGAAAATGGCAAGTGAGCAATCTTGGACAAAGACACCTGTGTGTCTGGGGTATGAGCTGAGAATTTGAGATTTGTAAGTTTGTTCTAATTGTTATATGGAAAGGGTGCTATGTGGAGGACAAAATCTAACTGACTATTATAAAAGCTCCCCTTTCCTGCTTAGCGGAGATGTTGTTGTAAGGACCAGAAATGGAAAGCAAAGTCATGTGAAAAGAAAATTCCAAGCAATGAAAACAGCAAGTGCAAAGGCACCAGGGCAGGAGCGTGCCTGGCTTGTTCAAGGACCATCAGAGACCATCAGAATGTACCTGGGAGAGTAAAAGATAAGATCAGAGATGATAGAGTGTTATAGGCAAGGACTTTGGATTTTTCTCCAGTGACAGGCTTTAAGCAAAGGGCTAATGAAAACAAATGTACGCTCAGGAGGCTGAGGCAAGAGAATCGACTAAGCCCAGGAGTTGGAGGTTGCTGTGAGCTGTGTGACGCCACGGCACTACTGAGGGCAATAAAGTGAGACCCTGTCTCTACCAAAAAAAAAAAAAAAAAGAAGAAAGAAAGAAAGAAAACAAATGTATATTTTTAAAGGATTTGCCCATAAACTGTGATCTATGTACCATGAAGTACTATTCAGCCATTAAAAAGATGGTGCCTTTACATCCTTTGTAATAACCTGGATGGAGTTGAAACACATTCTTCTTAGTAAAATATTACAAGAAAGGAAAAGCAAGTATCCAATGTACTCAATACTAATATAAGCCAATAGATAAATAACTACACGCCTACACAGGAGAAGAACACCAATTCAAATCAGAGAAGGAGCAGGTGGAGGGAAAGGGGAGGGGGGGAATCAGTGAGTTCTCACCTAAGTACACAGAGTAAGGGTATACAGGACACCTCCTGGATGAAGGGCTCAACTACAACTTGAACTTTACCTAAGAAATGCAAACAATGTAACCTAATCATCTGTACCCTGATACTAATCTAAAATTAAAAAAAAAAAAAAAAGGAGTTGCCCAGATGTCATGTGGAGATGAGGCTACAGCGTAGAGACCAAGTGTAGAAGCAGAAAAACTAGTCGGGTGACGACTCCAAGATCCAGGTGCTAAGGACATGGCTGGGAGTAGAAAAGGTAATGAAACCTGTTTGGACACTTGGAGGGTGGAGTCAACAAAATTTGCTGAAGACTCAGATGTGGGTGTGAAAGAAAGGCAGTCCAGATGATGCCAAAGTTTTAGGTGTGAATGACACAGGTATGGAGCTGCCAGGTACTGAGATGGTTTCAAAGTGACAGTCACCAGATTTCTTGCATCCTCAAAAAAAAAAAAAAAAAAAAAACAAGATTTTTCTTATAACATAAACCATATCATTCAAAGTGTTGAGTCTTCTCTCAGCATCTAACAGAATAGTCATTAAAAGCAAAATCCTAGGGTGGCGCCTGTGGCTCAAAGGAGTAGGGTGCCACCTCCATATGCCAGAGGTGGTGGGTTCAAACCCAGCCCTGGCCAAAAAAAAAAAAAAAAAAGCAAAATCCTAGTTCTCGTAATACCATCAAAGATTTTTATGTATTTGAAATCTCACCCATTGATTAAGTCCCAGAAATTGTTCGTCATGTTTCTTTGATCAGCTTAAATTTTATTAGTATTTGTTTCACAGAACATTAATGGCATCCTTTGATCAACTTCTAGGATTAAATAAATGTACTTTTTTTTACTTTTCTTATCAAACAAGTTTATTATGAAATTTAGTAGTCCCCCAATACTTTCTGTACCACCATCACCCTCTCCCGGGACTGATATTTATACTGTTGGTTTTCAAATGACATTTCATACACTATCTTAAAACTACACTTGTTTTTTTTTTTTTATAATTTTATTGAATCATAATTCTGTACATTGGTGCAATCATAGGGCATGATTCATATACATTCAGAAATGTTTTGATTGTACTGTTACAGATAGCCTTCATGGCATTTTCTTGATCACTATATAAAGA
>CAUYON010168426.1:0-14198 GCA_963573935.1 Arctocebus calabarensis
GGGGAGGGCAGGGGGGAGGATTGATGGAGGGAGGGTGATTGATGGGACTACACCTAGGGTGCATCTTTCAAGGGTACTTGTGAAATTTACTAAATATAGAATACAAATGCCTTAACACAATAACTAAGAAAATGCCATGAAGGCTATGTTAACCTTTTTGATGATAATATTTCAAATTGTATATAAAATCAGCACATTGTACCCCATGATTGCATTAATGTATACAGCTATGATTTAATTTAAAAAAGAAAGAATAATAAATAAAATAATATACTAATGAAAATATTATGTGTTTATAGAATGGAAAATGCAACCAAGTAAAGACATCTGTTCTTCCTAAAGGAACCTAAATTTTTTATATGATTTTTAAGAAAATCCAACCAAGTTTTTCTATAAATGTAGGTAGGCTTGTTCTGTTATCTATACAGAAAGGCTCAGGCCTGAGAATGACTAACACAATCTTGAAAAAGAAGAACAAAGTGGGAGGAATTACTCTACCTAGTGTTAAGGATTAGTAAAATTCTTCCAGAGAGTATGGTATTTGTGGAATAAAATATACATAGATCAAGAGACTAGAATGAAGAGCCCAGAAATACACACATAAATATGCCCCAAAGATGTTTGATAAAGGATCAAAAGCAATTCAGTGAAGGAGAATAGCTGTTCCAATAAATGGTGCTAGAAAAATTGGGCATTCGTAGGCAAAAAATATACCCTGATCTGTAAAGATTAACTCAAATACTTAAATATAAAGCATAAAAACTATAAAACTTTTAGAATAAATGTATGGAATAATACTCAGAACCTAGGGCTATGGAAAGATTTCTTAAGGTTGTCACTAAAAGCATGATCCATACTATGGATTGAATTATGTCCCCAAATTCATCAACTGAAGCCTTAATCCACAATGAGATGATATTTGGAAATAATTATGTTTAGATGAGGTCATGAGAATGGGCCCTTATAAGATTATTGCCTTTATAAAAGAGACACCAGGGAGTTTGTGTGTGTGCATGCACTCTTTCCCGCCCTCTCTCCTTTTTTCTTTCTCTCTCCACTCACATGCACTGAGGAATGAGGATCTGAGTGTAAAGACACAGCAAGGAGGGGTAAGCCAAGGAAAAAGACCTCATTAGACAACAACTCTGCTGGCACTTTGATCTTGGACTTCCAATCTCTGGAAGTGGGAGTAATAAATTTCTATTGTTTAAGACACCTAATCTGTAGTTTATTTTTTTGTTTGTTTTTTTTTTATGGCAGCCCTAATCTAGACAATGGATAAATGGAAAAATTGACCTTATCAAAATTAAAATGTTGACTCTACAAAAAGAATTGGATAGGGTGGCATCTGTGGCTCAAAGGAGTAGGGCACCAGTCCCACATGCCAGAGGTGGTGGGTTCAAATCCAGCCCTGGCCCCCCCAAAACCAAAAACAAACAAACAAACAAAACTGTAAAAAAAAAAAAAAAGAATTGGATAAAAAGTTGCAGACTGGGAGAAAATATTTGCAAAGCATACGTTCAACCAAAGGTGATTGTTTAGACCATAGTGAAGAATTCTAAAAACTCAACTGTTCAAAATACAATTAAAAATAGAATTAAATAAAGATATTTCACTGAAATAGGCATTTCACTGAAGAGAATGTGTAGATGGCTTCTTAGCACATGAGAAATTCTCAACCTTCCCATTTAATTTGGGAATCGATGCACACATCCATCAGAACAGGCAAAATTTAAACAAAAATAATGACAACACTAAATACTAGTGAGGGTGAGGATCAACTGGACTGCTCACATTGGGAAAAAGTTACAGTCACTCTGGAAAACTATTTGCCAGTTTCTCATAAAACTAAACATGCAACCACCATATGATTCCGCAATTGCAGGCTGGGGCATTTGTACCAGGGAAATGAAAGCTCACGTTCAGGCAAAAACTTACACATCAATGTTAATAGCAGCTGTATTTGTAATAATTAAAATCTGGAAACAACCCAGTTGTCCTTTGGTGGGTGAATGGATCAACAAACTCTGGTACATCCACCCCATGGAATACTATTCAGCAATAGAAAAGAAGTGATTGATACACACAACAGCCTGGATAAGTCTCAAGGGAATTATGCTAGGTGATAAAGGCAATTCCCCCAAATCCATACTAGGTTGCTTTGTTTATATAGAAATCATGAAGTGACAAAATTAGAGGAATGGGCAGATTAGTGGCTGCCAGGAGTCAGGGATGAGTGAGAAGAAAACAGAAGTCGTGTGGCTATAGGGGAGCAACATGGAGATCTTTGGGGTGAATCATTCTCCATCTTGACTATAGTGATGGCTACATGAACCTACACATGTGAAAAACTTGCATAGAATTAAGCACATGCACGCACACACTCTCAGAGAAGGTAGCACAAAGAAGGCTGAAAATCCGAATATGATTGGTGGATTTTATCAGCGTTGATACCCTGGTTGTGATGTTACAGTTCTGCCAAACATTGCCATTGGGAGGAACTGCAGAGTACTGCATCTGTCCCTGCCATTTCTTACAACTGAACGAGTCTACTTTTTTAAAAAATAAAAAGCTTAGTTTTAAGAAAAAGATTATAAAAACTCAAATTATCAATCCATTCAGTCATCCATGGAACATGAGTCCCTATTATACACAGTCAAGCCAAAAGCCCTGGTGCATGGCTGCCACTAGAAGTGTCCAGAAGGTTCTATGAGGAACGTAGTGAGGTCCAGTCTCCTTTAAATCTTTAGGGGTACAAGTTAAAAACAATCACAGCTCATTCTTGCACAGCAAATGCTAGGTGTCAGGTCATCTTCTAAATATTTTAAGTGAATTAGCTCATTTAGCCCTCACCACAATGTGCTTTGCATCTTTTTCCCCCTCAGGGTCTAGCACTGTGCCTTGTAGACAGTAGGTGCTCACTTATGGGGCTTAATCCCTCCCACAGGAGTGGCATAAAGTGGGACACGTGGAGGTGAACAGGTAACGCTAGTGATTCCTGCTTCCCGTTTCTTTGTTTTATCCCCCTCTCACATAGCTTTTAAACTCCTCGAAGGTAGGTTGCCTTTCCTGATTTGTGTGTCTAGGCATCTGCGTGTTGTATCCTGTGGTCCTAAGTGTGGCCCTACAGAATTTATTTCTCACTGGAACAGTTGACTCCCACTGGACTTGCGTAAAAAAAAAAAAAAAAAAATCTATGTCCTTAGAAGTAAAAGGAGGACCAGGTCATGATTTGGGGGATAAGAGGAATATTTCCATTAAAGACTTTGTTTTCCCAACCTAATTTCTCCGAGGCTTTGGACTGGTGTCAACGTGTATAGTTTATAATTTCCACAAAGAGGTTAATTGCCCAGTTGTAGCCAGCACAGGCTGTGCAAGTCACATCACCACCACAAAGTCCTAGGATAGTAATAATGTAATAAAATCACATTTGAGAGGGACTGGCTCTTGAGAAAATTTTTAGAGATGGACAGAGCCTGCAGGTCCCAGGCTGTTTGCTGTTTGCTGTGAGTGTGTGTGCACACCCACCATGTGAGTTGTTAGATCAATAACTATAATGCTGGCAGCTGACACTTTAGCACCTACCACAAAGGACTCTACAGACTTTAGATCTTTGAGTTCTCTAACTAGGTATGCTTGTTATTATTATCCGGTTTCATAGGTTAGGAAATGCAGAAATGGTGGTGCATTTGCTCAGGTTTACACAGATAGAGTTGATTCTAACCTGTAGTTTTCTGAGGCCATAGGCCCAGTCCCCCTGACCACTGGGCAGTTCTTCCCCGCTGGCCCACTCTTCAGTGGACACTCGGTGGACATAGGGCAGGGACTCACTTGGGGAAAGTTGTGTAGCACCTTGGTTAGATGCTTGCTGGGAAGCACTGAAAAGTTAAAAGGTGCCTGTGGCAAAGTCTCAGGCCAGGGGATTTGGCCTCCAGTTTCAAGGAGGCCAAATCCCCTGGATTAAAAGGTGCCTGTGGCAGAGTCTCAGGACAGGGATTTGGCCTCCAGCTTCAAGGTGCACCTGGAGCTGGTAGAGATTGTGGGCAGCTGCCTCTGACACCCCTCCCAGTCTCTGATAACTCCTCCTGCCCAAATCCTTGGGATTTGTTTTATGGTTTTCTCAAAGGATCCAGGATGAACATGACAGTGGCACATAAATCTCAGCCAAGTTAGCAGGCAAGCAGGGACAGGTTGGGAACATGTGAGCCCAAACCAATGTGGGAAGGGGACCCAGTTTATACTCCCCTGCTCAGGGGCTGTCCAGGTGCCAAGTAGGCCTTGATCCCAGGAGGGACCCCAGGTCGAGCCTTCCAGGATCAACCAGTCTCTGGCCCCGATGGAGGGAGCATCTTCAGCTGCTTTAAGATAAATACATAAAATACATAAATAAAAATCCCTTTCAGGTGTGGCTGCTGGCTCCCTTCACTCATTTGTCAGAATCTTTTAGTTCTGACT
Organism: Arctocebus calabarensis; assembly: GCA_963573935.1. Lineage (NCBI taxonomy): Eukaryota > Metazoa > Chordata > Mammalia > Primates > Lorisidae > Arctocebus > Arctocebus calabarensis. The sequence continues at coordinate 4,456 of CAUYON010168426.1, forward strand.
CAGTTTTCTGGGCTTTGGTGTCCAGGAAGACTGTGTGGTCAACTTGCCTCCTACATCCTGACTCCTCACTTTGGCACTGCCCAAATCCCAGCAGTCCTCACCCTTCTCCTCCCTGAACACTTAAAGTACACACACAATAAACAAGAAAGAAAAAAAATTGGTCTAATCAGTGTGTATAAAGATACTGCCCTGAACTACTAACAAATACTGGCTGTTGGAAACAGAGTAAGTAGTGCAGACGTTCAAGAACTGGGGGAGTCTCTTTAACAAACTGCTCACTTTCTGCATGGGTTACTTCTTGCTGCCTTCAAGTTAGAATCTGATGTCACATTGCCAGGGAGACCTACTGTGACCACACTGTCTAAAGGGGTGAAACTGCCGTTGATTGATCTTGCCCTGCTCCACTTTTACCTGTGGGTTTGCCACCTTCTAATACTCACGTAAAATGTCTATCATGTTTCTTGTTCCATCCTCTCTCTAGAATATAAGCTCCATGAAGTGGGAGCCCACTGATATCTCCTGAACACCCTGACCTGTGACTGACTGATGGAAGGCCCTGGGAAGTTTTAGTGAATATATGAAGAAATGTACGACTGCCAAGTCAGCAGGCTAACACTGCTTGCTAACGGGTGGAGCTCAGAATGTGGAGTTCAGGCATAGACCTACTTCCCCCTCCACAAAAGGTTTAGTTGGAGAATTTTTTATTAGAGTTTTTAGACTTGGAAGTGATATTTTTGGAAGATGATGAGATTCTCAGTACTGAGGACATTCATGGGGCAAGGAGGATGGGGAGGAAATCCAACCTCTGGATGCCTAGATGGACTTCACAGCCATCCACCTTGGTGGATCTTGGCATCATCTCTGTGCATTGGATGGTGCTTTCACCACGTCCTGGAAAGAGATGGTAGCCCCACCATGTTTCTTCAGCCAGGGCAAGTCAAAGTTGGCAAAGTCGTGTGCTGTCAGAGTTTTCTCCCCAAGAGCCATACTTTTTGAGAATTGGAGCAATGCACTTTAAATCTTATTCTCTTAGTTTCAGGTAGCAGAACATTCAACTTAGACCAGTTGAAGCAAAAGAGGAAATTCTTACTTATAACTAGTGAGTCCAGGAGTATCTGATTTCAGATATGACTGGATCCAGGGCCTTAAATGATATCCCTGGAAACTCACTTCTGCCCATTTCTTGGCTCTGCCCACTGCCATGTTGGTGTCATTCCCGTTCCCCTCAGTGTTTGCTTGGCTACTATAAGCTGCAGTATAACAAATCTAGAATGAGAGTGGGCTTCTCTATCAGTGCAGCAAATGTCCAAGGGCATCAACTTTGCTTGGCTTGACTTATCCCACCCCTGAACCACTCTCTTGGGCTGAAGGAAGGAAGCCAACTGGTCATGCACTCTACTGCCGGGTCCAGCTGTGAAGTCAGAGTCACTGGCTAACAATAAATTAGGAAGAGAAGACAAATGGTCCTAGTAAAAACTAGGATGCTATCAGGATGGAAGAGTGGATTCTGGAGAGGAAAAATAACAAATGAGTCTCAGAATGGTGTAAAAGGAGACCCACACAGAGCAGAGATGACAGTGTCTCCACTTCAAAGGCCAACTCCAGTTGATTGCCAGTGGCTCTCTGGAATGCCGTGTTGAGAAAGAGTCTGAGACTAAGCCAAGGAAAAATGTGGTGTCATAACTGATTAGAAAATAGTGAATGCCAGTTATTTGTTTTCCTGTGTTTGGACATTAGCCAGTGGAAAGGATTACAAGTAAAAACATAGTTATGCTGGGCTGCGGTCCCTTCTGAGACCCGTGGTGAGTTTATTTACTAATATCGTGCTGCTTTATTGTTTGTACACCCAGTCAAGACAAAGAGTGGGACTCTAATAAACAAGGCCACTTCTTACCATCAATGTTGATCTGTGATGCTAAGATATGATGGCATTTAACCCTGCCTTTAACCCTGCCTTTGTCCTTGGTGCCATTGCCAAGACTACCCCTAATGTGGCCTTGACTGAGACTAGTATTTGGTTAGTAATCACTTGCTTGTTCTTCCTTCTCCCTAACCCCAATGCTTCACAAATGTTGACCAAATCCCTATTCATGATGGGCACTATGGTAGGCACCAAAGAGTCAGCACTGAGCAAAACAGCTGGCCCTGTCCTTGTGAAGCTTATAGCTCATTGAGAACAGTCCTGCTAGCTTGTAGCTCCTTGCAAAATGTCTTTATTGTTGGTTCATCATTTTCAATGTTCGGGTATATTTCATTCCAATACAGTGAACACATCACCAGATCTTCTGCCTGGAAACGTCTCCACTCCTAAACTTGGGAGACACCATCATCAGGTGGCTAAGACAAAACTATGTTTGTCCAGTGACCACAAGGACATTAGTTCCAAAGAGATGCTCTTCAACAAAGCCATTTGGAAGCTGGATGATGATGCTGGCAAATTTACAGACACCGTCTCTCGTAATGCGGTCAGCAACCCTAAGGGACAAGGATAATCAGCCATAGTTCAGGGAAGTTAAGTGACTTTCTAAACTCCACACTGGTAGCAGGTGGCAGATCTGGGATCCAAATCCATGCTTATTTGTTTCAATTACTAGTCTCCTAATCATGAAGCAGTACTATCATGCCCTGAGCCCCTGGGAAGAGGTGGTATCATTCACTATACACATGACTCTAATGGGCTTCATGGGAGGAGGACATGAGACTTAAGTACGTGGTCATTAGTGATTTTATATGCAGGCATGCATTGATTTAACAATGTGGATACACACTAAGAAATTCATTGTTAGCTGATCTTAACATTGTGTGAACATCATAGAATCTACTTACACAAAACTGGATGCTACACCCCACTGCACACATAGGCTGCAGGGTACAATCTATTGCTCCCAGGCTATAAACCTATAGGGTGTTAATATACTGAATACTATAAATACTTGTGACATAATGGGAATAATTTGTGTATCTAAACAGAAACAGGCAAATGGTATAAAAGATTTTAAAAATGGTACATCTGTATAGGGCACTTAACATGAATGAACCTTATAGGAATCCATGTGGCTATGTATGAGTTAGTGAGTGAATAGTAAGTGACTGGTAAGTATCCAAATACTATTGTGGACTCTATAAGCACTGTACAGTTAGGAAACACAATTTAGTAAAAATATTTTTTTCTTCAATAATAAATTAACCTTACCTAACTATAACTTTTGTACTTTAGAAAGTTTCTAATTCTTTTCACTTTATGATTATTTTATAATAACACTTAGCTTAAAATACACTATATAGCTATACAAAAATATTTCCCTATTTATATTCTTATTCATAAGCTTTTTTCTATTTTCAAAAATTTTCTTTTTTTCTTTTACTTTTTAAACTTTTTTGTTAAAATCTAAGACAGCCAGCCAGACAGCCAGACAGACACATACACGTTAGCCTAGGTCTGTATGGGTTTAGGGTCATCAAGACATTATTAAGTGATAAGAATTTTTCAGCTCTACTGTAATCCTCTGGGATTATTGTCTTCTGTGCAGTCCAGCTTTGAACATGCAGTAACTATTACTTTCTCCTTTTTCCTGGGATTAAAGTTATCCTGTAAGTTATTAGGAAAAGACCATGAGGCACAGTAGGTATCTCCCGTGGTAAGCTGTTAACTTTGCAAACAGCCCAATAGAAGGTCAAAGCATTTTGTAGTACAAATAACTGAGCATGAATGAATTATAGGGAGTTAAGAGTCTAATGACATCTGTATTTTCTTTAAATTGATAGAGCCCAAGCCCTGGTTCCATTTTTATGTCTCTGATCCTTTCTACATGGGCAGCAATACTCAGGGATAATAACCACCTGTATAATCCTGAAGACGTCTAGGATAGCCCTGATTTCATATAATTTTCTTGTTTTCAGTAAAGATATCTGTAGATGAGTTTAATGGAATGGAATTTAATTTTCATACTTTCAAAGAATTTTTATAAAAATTTCCAGACCACAAAAACTTGTTTTGTGGTTGTCTGTTCTGCTTGAGGATATGTGTGCGTATGTATGTTTGTGTAGGTATATAAAAGTGTGTCACTATATTTGTGGGTCCTTTTAGATAAAGACAGGTTTCAAATGGTTAGCAGACTATTGGGAAAGTTTTCTTCTCTAGTTCCTCATGCAGGTGTTCATGAGCCAAGCAGACTGCGGTGAGTCTATGGTTGGGGTGTGGTTATTTCCCCACTGAGTTTTATAATCTCTTCCCAGAGCTTCTCATCCAAGTACAACATCCACATTTGCAATGGAGGCAGCAACTTTACCTAGAGGTGGCTTAGTTCTTACCAATTGGCCAGTGTTGGCCATGAAAAATTAGCCCAGTGGATCTGCATCACAGAGATCTAGGAATTTAGGGATGAAATTAAAATTTCATAAATGTAGTATTTTAGAACCAAAAGAATGTAGAAGCCCTGTAGGAAAGAGCTTCTCTAGTTCTCTCCCTGACCAGGAATGTCTGGCAAAGTAGATTTTGCGATTCTGAAGGGCCTGTTATAAATGTTTGCTCATACCAGAGTTGAAGATCATTATCCCATCATGTAGTCATGAGTTCTGAAAGAGGACAGCTTTTTTCTTCCTGATGAGATCCATACTTTTCATATCTTTGAAGCCTTGGTGTCATTTTGGAGAGGCTGTCTGATAATGAAATTTCTTGGGAAGCAGGTCATCATGGGTCTAGACACCAAGTGATCACTTTTCTCCTGACTTTATGGGAAGGTGTAAAGGCTGGACAAGAGTCTAAGAAGGATCCCTTGACTGGGGTCCTGTCTCTGATCTGCCTCCCCACCCTGCACATACTCATACTGCATGGAATAGAATAAAGAGGGTGGAAATCAGTTCTCAGTGATAAAAATCCATGTTAAACTGAGTTAAAAATAATTGGAATTTTATAATTGGGAAATTATGAAAGTCAATGAAAAGTTCAAGAGTAACATTGCTTCTGATAAACCTGGGTAAATGATCAAATAGAGCCATTAGGAATCTGTGTCTTTCCAACTCTTGGCTCTACTTTTCTGTGTGTGGGAAGCAAGATGGCATCACTGGCTTCAATTGTTCTCCCAACTCAGCAACCCCAACAGAGAGATGAATCCTTTTTTCCAATAGTCCTGGAAAAAATCTCAAAGCTCACTTTTTAAATTTGACTTAGGTTGTCTTCCCATCCTTCAAAGTGAGGGCTGATGATGTCCTTATTTAATCTATTGGGGAAGAAAAAAAGATGATTTCATAATCAGAAATTTGGGGTGCTGTGTCCACAACAAGAAAGAATAGGTGCATGATGTTTTAATCAGTTCGAAAGGACTTATACACACTGATCATTGCCATCTTGGAAAAGCAAGAAGACTTTAAAATTCATGCAGCTTTATTGTTGTATTTATGCACTTTCATTTGCTAATTTATTTAACCCACCATCAAAGGCCCACCATGTATGAGCACTATGCTAAGAATTTAATGGTAGTCAAGGAAAACGCAATAGTCATTGTATTCATGAATGTCCGAACCTGGCCAGTAAGAATGGTATAGAGGCTGTTATAATCAGTATACAAGGTCCTGACAGGAGAAGCACCCAGTGCTAAGAAAGCACATGGGAAGGGCCTCCATCTCCACCTTGAAGGGCATAAAAGGAACTCGAGGCCTGAAGGTCGAGAAGGAAATAGCCTAAGGGGCTGGAGTATAGTAGGAGTTTCAGAAAGAAAAGCTTTCCAGAGTAAACAATGTGCAAAAAATGAGGAAGCGAAGAACAGGAGAATTATATTTTCGGGGAACTAGAAGAAACTCAGTTATGTTCTGAGACCAAAGACTCCTCTGTTTTTTCAGGGGATCAAGGGTCAGCAGTAGATGATACAAGTAGGAGAAAAACCGAAGAAATTGGCCCACTTCCTCTGTCCATCAGCCTATCTTGCTACACTGTGGACTGAGAATTGACCTTGGTACCAGTGAACCAAATAATATAGCCCCCAATTCAAATTAGGCACTGGTAAATATCTCCAGGAATAAAAAAATCTCTTAAGGAATAAAAAAAAAAATCTTAATATATATGCACAGAAGGCTAAAAGCTTTAAAATGAGATATAAAGATAAAGAATTTTAAGCAACACCAAGATTTAAAAATTAAAATTGGTAAAATATTATATCTGGGGTAAATTGTTCTACATCACAGAACAATTATTTATCCCCTAGATAAATTTGTCCCTGGCAAAACAGTAAAGTGTCTTCTTATAGATCAGTAGACTTCAAGATTAAAGTTGATGAGGGTACAAAAGGTAAAGCTAAAGCACTAAGAGAAATAGTGTAAGTTTACGAGAAAAAAATACATTTTAGTCAATGAGTGAAAAAGCAGAATTTCACTTACTAGTATCAAGTTTACATGCATTTAATAAAATCCTCTCTTGAGAACTTAGCAATTTACATAATTGTACTATAGAGGTAAATAATTCTCTAGTTGAAGGAAAAAAATGAGTTTTCTAGCTGCAGTCTTCTCAGCTAGTCGGGACACTGAAAGAGAAAGCTGATGAAAGAGTTGTTATCTCTCATGCCTGGGAAGGTACTAGGGACTAGTTGGGTGGTTATATTTGTAGATGATCTGTCTATAACAGCATGAAAAAGGAGACAGGTTGCTGTTCCCTGTTCTGGTTACCGCTCTTGCCCTGAGGGGTTAGCATATGAAAGGAACACATTAGAAATCAGAACTTGGGCCTCACTTGGGGGATGAGATCCATTCATTTCATTGTCTTTGAAATAGTCACCCAACATATGATATTGGAGATTTTTTTTTCAAGAAAGTTGAAAGAATTGATTTCTGAATGTTGGTGAACTCTTCCCTATGGCACTTGAGGTCACTAGCCAATGCAGTATAAGAGTGTGATTGATTGCAATGCTATCATATATTATAATAATAAAAGATGTGTCACTGATATCATAAGAGCTATTTTTATCTTGTTCTTCCCTTATTTTTCATCTTTATCAGTGTGGTTTATGTTAACCTGACACATTTGTGTATGTGAAACAGATGCAGGATAAAGCACAGTTGTGTCTGAACCATATTCTTTTAATCATATACATGATTTATGAAAATGTTCCTTAGGTATGAGATTTTTCTTTTCCTCTCAAAATGCATGGTAAGTATATGAAATGTTCACTTTTTCTCTCTGGTACTTTAGAAGGCTAGAAAAGGTAGAATTTTTGAGTTGCATTGCCTACTTTGTCTTCATTAGGTGTAGCAAAAACAGGGTGTGACTTTTCTGTAGATGCAACTTAGATGTTTAGAACCACTTTCATTATTCAAATGTGTGGTAAGGAAACAAATAGTCCTTTTACCTGCAGAGAGTCACACCCCTAACACACTTTCTGATGCCCAGGTCATAGGTGCTTCTTTCCACTCCTTCTCGTAGTGAATGGTAGAAAGAAATGAGGCTCTTTCCCATCCTCGACCCTGATTGAATCCAAGTGTTCTTTAATAAGGTTAATGGCCATTATCTACCAGATTTCTCAGACCTAAAACTTAGGATCTTTTTCACCCTTATGTCCAAGCATGACCACAGGTTTGATAGATTTTATGTTGTTAATGTCTTCAGAATCTATCTGCTTTCCTCCATCTCTGCCACTGTAGATGCCTTATTCCTTATTCTAAATCATCATCATTTCTCCTCCAGACATAGAACAGTCCTCAGCTAATCTCCCCAAATCTTTCCTTCCCCTCTTTCAGCCCCTGCATTGCTGTAGCCAGTAGCAGTACAATCTGAAAGGGCAAGTAGAGGGAACAGTTACCAGACTCTGGCCAGAGCAGCGGCTATAGGAAAGTGCTACTGGCCAGGAGTCCATTAGTAGAATAAGTGGATGGATGAACAAAGAATAAATACCCCAACCTGTCTGTCCTCTCCCGTTTCCATGTCCTTCTAGTATCTTCCACTGACTGAACCCAACTCAAAAGTGGACAGGAGGAAGTCCCTGGAGATGGCGGACTTTGTGGAGGTCCTATCCTATCTCAAATAGTGAGAAGTCATCATTTTAGAATGAAAGAAATGTGGTTTTCTTAGTTTTCCTAGCTCTAGTGAGAAGCTAGTGACTAATGAAATGCTGTCAAGACCTGGTTTTATGAGATTTTCTGAGATTAGCATATTGTTCAAATGGATGCTGTTAAATGAATGTTATTTCAAGGGCTTGTGGATGGTCTGTGCAGTCTTGTTTCTGTAGCTATTTTTCTTGACATCCCCCCATCTTCTCCAACATGGCTGGTCCAAGTGCAAATGCCACACAACCACCATCTGCATAATCCTGATTCTGAGTTTCTTTCCATCAACAGAAGCTCTGTTCCTGGGCTTCATGCAAAGACAAGTCAGTTAATTTTCACAAACACAGCTAGTGGTTTTTTTCCACCATACCTTCTTACAAAGAGGTAAATAAATGCAAGAATAGTTCCTAGTAATGTGTATTTTTACCATGTGAAGACTAATGACATCTTTAAGGGACACGATCCCTTAAAGGTAGACACCAGTTGTGGACAAAAATGTTGCCTTTTAAAGACAACATGATCTCTGCTTCTGTCATCTCCACATACCATGGCTTTGTTCTTAAGGGGCTTGAGAGTTTCCTTTCCTTGTCTCTTTCTTATCATCCTTTACTGCTGACTCTTCTCTCCTTCCTTCTTTTCTTTCTTTCTTTTTTGTAAATATGTTTTCTGTTTTTCTCTATTTTCTAGACTATTTCATCTTTTTACTAAGAATAGTGTCTTGTTTTCCTTTTAAAATTAATGGAAAACAATTAATGGAAAAAATTAATTTTTTATTGTACTACTCCATATTAAAATATGAGAAAAATTGAGAAAAATAAAAAAAAATTACCATACTTCCAGCCCTTGGAATCAACTATTGCAGCAACAGGATGTTATAAGAGAATTCTGTCTTTCTCATTTAACAGAGAGTGCAAAAATATTTGATGCCTCTTATCTTGGGCCACTGTATGAAATAAGCAGAAAGAGTTGCATTTTAATACACATAATATTTAGAAAAAATGTACTAGGTTATCCAAGAGCAGTGTATGGATTATATAATCTTTAATCCGTCAATGGAGGATATAAAAGGGTTGAAACTGAAGAAGCTGAGAGGTGAAAAGAGGGAGAAAAATCCTTGGAGAGAGTTCTGAGCATGCTGAGATTTGGATTACCCCCAGTTCCCATCCCATAGTCTTTAGGGTATTTCCTCTCAACACCAAGCCAAATGAAGGGAACTCTAAGCTCATCACCCCAAAGATTTGATACATATGATCAGGGGATTTTTGGGATATTGGAGACGCCAGTTGTGGACAAAGCAGACACTGTATTGGGCTTTTGCTCTGATGGCCACTGGAGAGAGGTGGCTGCTCTGGGCACATCCCACAATTCCCAGGTTTGCTTCCTTTGGACAAGATGCATGTTCACATGGGGAGTGTCTCATTCTTCAAGAAAGTTGAGACCCCAACAGAGAAACTCTATAGGGGGTGAAGCCTGCCAGGGACTAAGGGAAGAATGTGAGGCAGATGAAGAGAGGGCACAATGGCCCGCATGAAGAACTGCAGAGGAGAGACCTCCAGTGATGAAGGAAACTTCAAACAAACCAGATCCTGGGTCTGTAGCCAGCTTTATGCAGACGCTCCTGTCCAGAAGGTGAGTTAAAGGACAGAAATTTAGCGAGAAAGCCAATGGTTTGGAGCTGAGCCAAGAGACAAGGTCGAGGAACGCACATCAAC
>CAUYON010168428.1:0-10620 GCA_963573935.1 Arctocebus calabarensis
ACCTACGGTGCATCTTAGCAGGGTACTGGTAAAACTTATTATATGTAGAGTATCAATGTTTTTATATAGTGATCAAGAAAATGCCATGAAGGCTATCTCTAACAGTACAATCAAAATATTTCTGATTGTATATGAAGCACAGTCTGCCCTATGATTACACCAATGTACACAATTATGATTTAATAAAATTATTTAAAAAAAGATTTGTAGAAGTTATTAGTATATTTGCATTTTTTCTTATAGTCAATTAAGACTTACTGATTTTTTCCATGGTTACTAATGTTAACTTGATCACAAATGTTTAAGGAATCAAGATGAAAGGTTGGTGACATAGATGTGCTGAGAAATTACAGGTCAGAAAGATAATACTTAAACCTTCGGGAGAGTTAGAAAACCACTCTCCTAACTTAGAACTTTCTGTTAGCATGCAATGACTATGATGTAGTTACCTCTCAGTTCCAGAAGGGCAGAAACTACGTTCATATTTTTTCACTAATGTGTGTAGTACGGTGTGAAGCACTTAGTAGGTTGTCTGTAAATGTCCACTGGGCATCCCACATGAATCTTTCTTGAACGTGAAATGCTCCACATCTTCTAGAATGGCCGCATCACTGGATACCACATTTAAGTACACTTTTAAATGTATCTTGCACAGATTAGGAAACTGGCCATAGCAGTATTGCAGGATCCGTTACAGTAATCATGTAGTATATTTGGAGAAGGTGTTTGGAGTTTTGCTCAGACTGTGGGATGCAAGAATTTCTCGCATTTTGAAAGTTTCTTAAGGCAGTTCATAAAAAAATGTCAACAATATGTTTCCTGCTAATAAGAGGTCAACATGTGAAATTGTAGTCACTGCACAGCGAGTGGTTCTCAATTAAGGGAGAAAGGTAGAAACTCATTGCAGAATGCTGTTACCCACAGGGAGGTTTTGTAGAAGAAGCAGAAAGTTAATGAGAAGAGCCCTTTGTATTCCAAGCAATCCACTGGCTGCTATCTGGGTGCACAGAAAACTATTACCAGAGCCACTGCAGTTCAACCTTCCCCTTATAATTGAGGGAAGGCACTTGGATGTGTTTCTTGATTTGCCTCTTGTTGCTTCCTCTTCAAAAGCTTGAGGATGACTGAGCTCATGTCTCACAATCACATGTGAACCTCAGTGCAGAAATATTTCAAATTTGATACCCATCTTTGAAGGGTAGTGGCTTGTATATATTAAAACTCTTGTTCCTCAAAGACTTATTTTCTTGTAGTCTTTCCTGCCAAGTAACTGTACATCTGCTATACCCAAGTAAATTTAGAGGCTGAATGCTGAATCAGTAATCTTAATAAAATGTCTCTTACTTTTCCTCATTGCTACAAGCAGCACTAAATATCCCTCCACTCCCATATCCAAACATAAAACACTTATATTTAAAAGAACAAAAAACTTTTGAAGAACAAAAAACTTGCAGTGTTTTATATTTGGATATGGGAGTGGGGGAGATATTTAGTAGTGCTTGTAGCATTTGTTAATTTCCCCTCTGTTCATTCGCTAAACTTAGTCAAATTCTTTTAAATATACCTTGTGTCCATCTACTTCCTTTATACTATTAAAATAGTTGACTTCAGTTAGCTTGTACTCAATAGTGGAATGACATGACAAGTTGAGATCTTAAGAACTGATGCGTATCAATTTCTCTACTCAAGCTCTGGGACTTCTAAAGAATCTCTATATAATATTGTATTAATAGACAACATGTGTTTCTACATTATTAGATAAGATATAATCCAACATCAGTTTTGCTTATTTCATGGTGATCAGTTCATTGAGTACTGTGTACCTGATTACCCAGTCTCTTGGGTTGAGTATATAAGAAGCTGAAAAAATATACTAACAAAATAAGCAAGACATCACTTAAAATTTAAGCTTCAAAGAAATGCCAGACTATATTAAGAATAAGTCATCATAGTTTAAACATCTTATTGGTATCAAAGTTTGTGAATAAAATAATTATCTGTTAGCCAAAGCCTTGAGAGCCTATTAATGTAAATGGGTTCAAAATTTCATGCCTTCTTTCCTTCTTTCCTTCCTTCCTTCTCTTTACCTCCTTTCCTCCCTCCCTTTCTCTCTCCCTCTGAATAATTCATGCATAGGGAACAAAATGCAAAAAGAGTAAATGAGTCTATAGTGAAAGATATGTCTTCTGGGCATCTCTGCTACTTACCAACTAGGGAGTCTCCCCATAAACAGACAATGGCTGCCAGGTTCTTGCATATCCTTATAAAGATAGTCTATCTATCTGTCTGTCTCTGTCTCTCTTACACACACACACACCTCTACCCAGGACAGCCATAAACTTTGCTTTAAATTGCCCATGAACTTTATGGCCTCCCTGTGTGTGTCTATCTGTCTGTCTGTCTCTCTCTGTCTGTCTCTCTCTCTCACACACACACACACACACACACCCCTACACAGGACAGCCATAAATTTTGCTTTAAATTGCCCATGAACTTTTTGGCCTCCCTGTGTGTGTCTATCTGTCTGTCTCTCTCTCTCTGTCTCTCTCTCTCTCACACACACACACACACACACACACACACATATTCAGATAAAATAAATTGGTCTTTTAAAGATCACATTACAGAGTCAAGCAAAACAAGGTTCTGAAAGCGTTAAATGATAAGCCTCAAGGTTATGCAGAAAGTCAGCAATAGAGTTGGGGACGAGCCCAGATTTTCTATTTTTCTCTTGGCATTTTGCCATCTTGCAAATTTTTATCTTCTATATGCCAATATTTCTGCCTTTTGTATGGATGGGCATGTTTCCAAAAGTTTTAAATTTGGTTTTGATTCAATAGCGCACCCTAAGAATAAATGAAGTAAAAGAATCTCTTTTGTATGCAACATTTCAACCTAAACAAGTAGCATGTCAGTTCGGGACTCTGGTGTTTTTGAGGATACCGAAAAACATCATACTTAGTTTGAGAGGATTTATTTAATTCAGAGTCTTAGAATCTGCTTAAAAGTAAAAAACAAGCAAAAGGTATAATAAAATTCCAATAAGAAAAGCTTAAAATTTTCAAGCTTTCAAGCTTTTGGCTTTCAAGCTAAAGTGATCAAAATTTAAATGATTTTAATTTAATTTTGTCTAAGACATATTTCCCCATGCTCATATTTCATATTTACTTGGAATATTTTTTTCTATCCTATAGGTCTTATACCCTTTTAAGAACTTTGCCTTGGCTAATGTATTTCCACTGTGTAGGACTTCAGAGAAGGATGGCAATAAGGATGAGTAGGAATGATACTATCGCTTTGCTAGCACCTTTGACCTCAGAAAGAAGTTTAACTTAAAAAAATTAGTAGCAAGTGTTAGTTTGACATAAAAAATATTTCATGCTAACAGTTTCAAATACTTAAAACACCCTTCCACAGCTAAGAAAAAAATGGTGAAAATAAAAGTGTTATTTTTATTATTCATTCCCAACATATTTTTTTTATACCCTCTGATACCATGTTCCAGTTTTCTTAAATATTTTCATCTATGTTTGGTTGTGTTTTTCACTCACAGCCTTTTTAGCTATGTTCTTTTCATCAAGAGATTGAGTCTATTCATTCTTTTCTTAAATATATTCTCAAAAACTTGTAACTAGTTTTGCCAATACATGTAGTTGAACTAAGGTTATGCTAGTTCTGGGCTTGTACCTCAAGACTTATGGAAACGTTTCAGTTGCCAGACACTGCTAGAGTCCACATGGAGAATGAGACATAGAGTTTAAAAGACACCTTTAAAAAGAGATCTTAGGAGAAATTCTGGGAAGATGGCTGACTGCTAGCAACCCTTGGCAGAGGTTCCTGAGCCGAGGAAGAAAAACTGGATGGAATTAGACTCTATGAAGCCAAAGGGGGGATCCGAACCAAGAAAGAAGTTCAGCAAGCTGTAACTCCAAGGAAGAGCATTCAAGAAAACAAATTTCAGGTACAAAATCTATTGACTAGGGGACGGAAGACCCCTTCCCCAAGCAGGAGGCCTGATGCAGTCTATCTGAGAATAAGCAGGGAACAAAAGACTTCTTATTTTACCTCATTGGAGAGAGTCGCTAAATTCCAGGTTACTCCAGGGAGGTCCCACCTATAAACCTAGAAACCACTCCGCCAGGCATAAAATTGATCAGATATTTTCCCCCACAAGTCCAAACTCCCAGTCCACCCTTCCCTCTTTCATGGTGGTCTGAAGTTCTGCCCTCTGAAGAGCACAGAATGTTTGATCTTGTGCTGAGAGATCTGGACATAGTGTGGACTGCCAATCGTTAGGACAGAATAAGTGACTGTGGGGAAGAAAGAGGGTATGGGAAGAAAGCGACACTCAGCAAGAAGAGGAGCAGTCTCCTGGTTGTGATCATGCCCAGCCAGTGGTAGTTTTAACCCTCGGTTTGGGCTGTGTCTGTTGGGAAGTGGGTGCCAGCTCTGTCAACCACTCATAGCAGGAGAGTGGTTGCCCTATGTGGATGACTTCGGCAGACCAGGCTGGTCCCCAGAACTTGCTGAGCCTGCAAGCAGAGGCTTGCTAGGCATGAACTGAGACCTGAAAGCAAGGGCGTGTTCCCCTGATTCTAACAGAATGCTTGAGCAGTGACTTTCTGGGTGTGCACCAAGACCTGAGGGCTAGGGCATGGTCCCTTGTCTCCAGTGGGGCTGATGAACAGAGGCTTACTGAGTGAGGACTGAGGCCAGTGGGCAGGGTGCAATGCCTGACTGTAACATAGCCTGTGAACAGAGGCTTGCCAGTCAGTGGACTGAGACTGGCAGTGAGGGGTGTGGTTCCAAGACTCTACCTGGTCTGACAAGCAGAGTCCAGCTGGGTGTGGACTGGGACTGGAAGTTGGGGCCAGTGCCCTGAACTCCACCAGAGCCTCAAACAGAGGCTTTCCAGGCAGTGGACTGAGACTGGCAGGTGGGGGTGTGGTCCCCAGATCCCAACTGGTCTGGCAAGCAAAGGCTAGCTGGATATGGACTGAGACCGGAGGGCAGGGCCCCTGGCTCCATCTCAGCCTGTGAGCAAAAAAAGCAGACAACAATGTGGACTGAGTCTGGTGGGCCGGAGTGTGGATTCCTGGCTCCAGTTGTGCTGTTGGAGACCCTTGAATCCCTCTCTGTTGAACAGGTTTTTCATTGCCTGAGACAATTTAATTGGAACCTATGTCTGGGGCTATCCACTTGGGGATATTCTGAGTTTGACCTTCGAAGCTCTGTAGTGGAAAAGAACTGAAGGATGGGGTCTGGGCACCACAGCTATTGTATCTCTTCACTGTTGAGATTTAAACCTAATACTGTGGCTTCCTAGGATAGGGTAGAGATTGGCTAATATCAAAACAGAGCTAGCTTGTGCTATCTCACCAAGTAGGTCCTCAGAGTTTCTGGCCAAAATTCTGTAAGGGGCCTTTATAAGGTTGGAGGAGATAAGCCACAATTATACAGAACTTCGGATAGCAAACATTTCAGAACCCCAGAATGACTCAATCCAAATAAAGTATCTCCTAGTCACATTGTGATTAACTTTGCCAAAGTTAAGACAAAGGAAAAGTTCTGCAAGCAGCCAGAATAAGAAAAGCATTACCTACAAAAGGAGAAGCATAGGAATGACTGAAGATCTCTCAGTTGAAATGTTTCAAGCCAGAAGAAGATGGTAATCAATCTTCAATCTCCTAAAACAAAACAACTTTCAACCCAGGATCCTGTATCCAACTAAACTGAGTTTCATTTGTGATGGAGAAATAAAATACTTTAATGACAGACATTTTAAAGAAATTTGCCATAACTAAACCAGCTCTCCAGGATTTTCTCAGACCCTTCCCCCATAATGACCAGAACAATAAATACTCTTTCTCCAAAATAAACTCATCCAGAAATTTTTGAACAAAACCCAACTTCCACAGTGTTGAAAGGATTAAAAATGTCCACTGGACATCCAGAAATCATGACACCCAAAACACAACCAGGCTTATCAGTTCTCTCAATTAATATGAATGTTTAAATTATCCTCTAAAGAGGCACAAACTGGCTGACTGGGTACATTAACTTAGATGACAATGGAATACAAGCTGAACTTAATAGCAACAGGAATCCTCATACTCAAACAAAGTCATGGAAACTAAATAATCTTAGGCTGAATGATAGCTGGATCAAAGATGAGATTAAGAAGGAAAACACCAAATTTTTGGAACAAAATGATAATGAAGACACAAATTATCAAAACCTGTGGGATACTGCAAAGGCAGTCCTAAGAGGGAAATTTATAGCATTGGAAGCCTTCATTAAGAAAACAAAAAGAGAGGAAGCCAATAACTTAATGTATCATCTCAAGCAACTGGAAAAGGAAGAACATCCCAACCCCAAACCCAGCAGAAGAAAAGAAATAACCAAAATTAGGGCAGAATTAAATGAAATTGAAAACAAAAGACTCATTCAGAAGATCAACAAAACAAAAAGTTGTTTTTTTGAAAAGATTAACAAATTGATAAACTTTTGGCTGACATAAACAAAAATAGGAAAGTAAAATCTCTAATATCATCTATCAGAAATCATAAAGGAGAAATAACAACAGACACTTCAGAAATTCAAAAAATCCTCAATGATTACTACAAAAAATCTCTATTCCAAGAAATATGAAGAAAATGGAAGCACACCACCTTCCTAGACTTAACAAGAAAGAATTAGAAATTTTGAATAAACCTGTATCAATCACTGAAATAGCATCAACAATTTAAAATCTCCCAAAAAGGAAAAGTCCGGGACCTGATGGCTTCACATCAGAATTCTGTCAAACCTTTCAAAAGGAAGAAGTACCTATATTGTACAATGTTTTCCAAAGCCCAGAAAAATATGGAATACTTCCCAACACATTCTATGAAGCAAATATTACCCTGATCTCCAAACCAGGAAAGGATCCAACAACAAAAGAAAATTACAGACCAATATCATTAATGAATATCAATGCAAAAATATTCAATAAGATCTTAGCAAATAGAATTCAACAGCACATCAAAAAATTATACACCATGATGAAGTTGGTTTTATTCCAGGGTTACAGGGTTGGTTTAATATACACAAATCTATAAATATAATACATCACATCAATAAAATAAAAAACAAAGACCTTATGATCCTTTCAATTGATACAGGAAAAGCCTTTGATAATATTCAGCATGCTTCATGATCAGAACACCTAAGAAAATAGGCATAGAAGAGACATTTCTTAAATTGATAGAGGCCATCTACAGCAAACCTACAGCCAATATCATATTGAATGGTGTAAAATTGAAAACATTTCCACTCAGATCAGGAAACAGACAAGGAGGCACACTATCTCCACTGCTATTCAACGTAGTCATGGAAGCCTTAGCCATGGTAATCAGACAAGAGAAGGTGATCAAGGGTATCCAAATAGGGTCAGAGGAGACCAAACTCTCGCTCTTCGCAGATGATGTGATCCTATACAT
Source organism: Arctocebus calabarensis (assembly GCA_963573935.1). Taxonomy (NCBI): domain Eukaryota; kingdom Metazoa; phylum Chordata; class Mammalia; order Primates; family Lorisidae; genus Arctocebus; species Arctocebus calabarensis. The sequence goes on from CAUYON010168428.1 coordinate 7,482, forward strand.
GGAAAATTCCAGGGATTCAACTACAAAACTGTTAGAAGTGGTCAAAGAACACAGCAATATCTCAGGATACAAAATCAATACTTACAAGTCGGTAGCTTTCATATATGCCAACAATAGCCAAGTTGAAATGATAATCAAAGACTATTTCTTTTACAATAGCATAAATTAGGTAAATTAGGGAATTTACCTAAAAAAGAACATGGAAGATTTCTATAAAGAGAACTATGAAACTCTGAGAGAAGAATTAGCTGAAGATGTTAACAAATGGAAAACATACCATGCTCATGGCTGGAAAGAATCAACATTGTTAAAATGTCCATACTACCCAAAGCAATCTACATATTTAATGCAATTCCTATTAAAGCACCATTGTCATAAAGAACTTGAAAAAATAGTATTTCATTTTATATGGAATCAGAAAAAAATACTCAAATAGCAAATACTTTACTCAGAAATAACAAATCAGGAGTTATCATGTTATCAGACTTCAGGCTATACTATAAATTGATAGTGATCAAAACAGCATGGTACTGGCACAAAAACAGAGTGGAAGATTTATGGAAAAGAATAGAGAACCAAGAGATGAACCCAGCTACTTATTGTCATTTGATCTTCAACAAGCCTATCAAAAATATTCAGTGGAGGAAAGACTCCCTATTTAACAAATGGTGCCAGGTGAACTGGCTGGTGACCTGTAGAAAACTGAAACTGGACCCCCACCTTTCAGCATTAACAAAAATTGATGCTCACTGGATAAAAGATTTAAACTTAAGACATGAAACTATAAAAATACTAGAAGAGAGTGTAGGGAAACACTTGAAGAAATTGGCCTGGAAGAATACTTTATGAGGAAGACCCCCTAGGCAATTAAAGCAACACCAAAAATACATTATTGGGATCTGATCAAACTAAAAAGCATTTGCACAGTAAGATCACAGCCAAGATCACAGTAAGTAAATCAAACAGACAACCTTCAGAATGGGAGAACATTTTTGCAGAGTATGCATCTGACAAAGGTCTGATAACTAGAATCTACAGAGAACTCAAACTAGTTATAAGAAAAGAACAAATAACCCCATTTCTATGTGGGCAAGAGACTTGAACAGAAACTTCTCTGATGAAAAAGGTGCATGTCCTACAAACACATGCAAAAATACTCATCATCCCTAATCACAGAGAAATGCAAATCAAAACTACTTTGTGATATCATCTAACTTCAGTTAAGATTAGCCCACATTACAAAATCCCAAAACTACAGATATTGGCATGGACGCCAAGAGAAGGGAACACTTCTACACTGCTGGTGGGAATGCAAGCTATTTCAACCTTTTTTTGGAAAGAAGTTTGGAGAATACTCAAGGAACTAAAAGTAGACCTACCATTTGGTCCTGCAATTCCTCTACTAGGTATATACCCAGATGATCAAAAATTATTTTACAACAAAGACATTTGCACCAGAATGTTTATTGTAGCCCAGTCCATAATAGCCAAGACATGGAAACAGCCCAAGTGCCCATCAACCCATGAATGGATTAACAAATATGTACACCATGGAATACTATGCAGCCATAAAAAAGATGGAGACTTCATATCTTTTATGTTTACCTGGATGGAGCTCGAACATATTCTTCTTAGTAAAGTATCTCAAGAATGGAAAAAAAATTATCAAATGTACTCAATACTACTATGAAATCTATATATAATCACCTACACACTCATATGAATGGCAAAATATAACTATAGTTCAGAAAGTAGAGAGGAAAATGAGAGAAAGGGGAAGAGAGGGGGGATATGTGAGGAGGAAGAGTATTTGGGGGGACCTCACCTAATATGCATGATGCAATGGTACATTTCAAAACTATTAAGAAATGAGTATAATTGTGATGGATGTGTTATTTAGTTCAATGTAAGCATTTCACATTGTATATCTAAGCAGTACCCTGAATCCCATAAATGCATCAATGTACAAAGTTATGACTTAATAAAAAATAAAAATAAATAAAAAGAGACCTTAGTGCTGGACTCTGTGGCTCACATGTGTAATCCTCGGCTCTGGGAGGACGAGGCAGGTGGAAGGTGGATTGCCTGAGCTCAGGAATTCAAGACCAGCCTGAGGAAGAAAGAGACCTCTCTCTACTAAGAATAGAAAAAAAAATCTAACTGGGTACTGTGGTGCATGCCTGTAGTTCCAGCTACTCTGGAGGCTGAGGTAAAAGGATTGCTTAAGAGGTTGCTGTGAGCTATGATGCCATGGGACTTTACCCAGGGTAATAAAGGAAGACTGTCTCAGCAACAACAAAGCAGAGAGAGAAAGAGAGCGAGAAACCTTCTAGAATGAAAGAATATAAAGGGAGTCTAGCATTTGAGACAGCCCAGTTCAAGAGCCAAAAATGTGAGTGAGATTCTTTAATTCTTCAGCAAAATTGTGGCCACACAAGTGAGCCCATCTGAGGTAACATAAGGAATAAGCCCATGAGTTGAACTTTGTCCAGTCAACCAATAGACTCTTGAGCAAATAAAATGTTAATTTAGACGTCAGTTTTGGTGTAATTTGTTTCACAAATAATAACTGAACTGATGTTTCCCTAAAAATTCCTGTGTTCTGAAGATAAAATTAATGAATATATTCAATAGTCATTGCTCATAAAATATCTTAGTTCTAGCTGCTCTACGTGTAACAAAATACCTTAAGCAGGGTGATTCAGAAACAACAGAAATTTATTTCTCACAGTCCTGGAGGTTGAGAAGTCCAAGATCAAAATGCTGGCTAAGTCAATGTCTGTGAGGACTCATTTTGTCTCACTCTGTGCTCACATGGCAAAAGGGGAAAGGAGCTCTCTTATGCCTCTTTTTAAAGATACTAATCTAGGAGAGGAGCCAAGATGGCCGACTGAAGCCAGCTTTCAGCAGAGGCTCCCATCCAGAGGGAAAAATAATGGCCATAAATAACTCAATAAAGTAGAAAATTGGCAACTGAGCTGAGAGAGAGGATCAATATGTTCACATCACCCTTGCTGCAACAAGCTGGGACTCCAAGGAAAGAAATTTCAGGTACAAAACTCATCCCAAAGAGGACAAGAATCCTTTCCCTCTCCAGCTCCAGGTGATTAGAGAACAAAAGCCTTTTTGTTTCACCAAA